>JAPMOQ010052775.1:1408282-1451259 GCA_026543055.1 Argiope trifasciata | reverse complement strand
TATATCTATACTTATAATAAAGCTCAGTGTGTGTGTGTGTGTGTTGGCGCTCTACAGGCCAGATCGCGGGATCTACAGCTACCAAATTTAGTACATGTATACTTTGGGGGTCGGGAACGTGCATCTCGGAGCCCTTTTTTCGAATTTTTAAATTAGAATTTGAATTAATTAAAAATTAAGCGAAATTTCAACATTTTTCCGCCATAACTTCCGAAAATATTATCGCACAAACATGATTTTTTCATTAAGTTAAAGATTAAAAAAATGATAAATTATAAAGAGAGCGAGATATATAAGTATTTAATTAAAAATTTTAGAACATATTATTAATGGTGAACCAGCTGGACGCCAAAGGAGGCTAGTATTAAATAAACTAGCTGCCCCGACAGACTTTCATTCTATCAAAATTTATTGGCCATGCACAGTCCGACTGAAAAAAAATGAATAATTACAACGAATTTCAGATTGATCACTATGTTGATTGATTTAATGTCTCATTTATAAACGACGATTACTAACAAATATAAGTTTTCTCTCTCTACACTTAAGTAATAATATGGGGCCGCGATGACCTGCTGGTATGGTCTGGGCTTCGGAACCGGAGGGTTTCAGGTTCGAGACTCAATTTCACCGAACAGCAGTCATGTGAGGGGGTCTCTTGTACGTTAAATCTGTCAGGCCAAACGTACTCACTCTGGAGTGGTGTGGAGAGGTGGGTTCCAGTTCAGGTGTCGTCCTTCACATCTCACCATGGTCCAAAAAGAAGAGATCCGTCTCAAAATAATCCTCGTATTGCTTTACAAAGGGACGTCAATGTAACTAAACTAAATTTAACAGTCATTTCTTATTTCATGGTAAATTTGAAGGAATGATCGAAATTCATTTAACCACCGATAAGGGTTTTTTTTTAATGAAAATACATAATTGTGTTTTTCTACAATGTTAGTCACCAGATTTTAAAATGATTCATACAAAATTTATTGTCTGCAATCATCAAAAATTTGTATTACTATTAATTATAACATCGTTTAAGGGGAAATGAAAAAAGTTTGTTTGTTTGTTTAATTTTATTTTCTTCTATACGAAATACAAAGAACATGTCGTAAACGTCAAAAAATTCGAAATCGATATTTTGACGCATCTTTACATTTTAGGACTCCCTCGGCTCGAAAAATGCGTTTTTAAAAAAACATCTTTTTATTCTCTGAGACAAAGATCATTCAAAGATCATCATCAGCGTTTTAGCTGGACGAATGACATTTGGTTTGTTATAAATTTTCTGTTTGCGACTAAACTATCGTCGGTTTCTCAAATGTTATTCTTAATTTTGAATGAATCCCTCTTTCTAATAGCGAGATTTCGGTTTTAAATATAGTTTTGCTTCATAATTCTTCTAGCGAACGTGGTTTAAAGCGGAAACATTTCTCAGCGCATTGCGAACAAGAAAAATGATCTCAAAAACAAATAAATGAGAACAACTATTTATTCGAAATATTGAGAATAAACAAATACATTTCCAGATTTCTATACAATGATGAAAAAGGAACCTTTTCCTGAAAAGGAAACTTTAAATGAAAGAGGCAACAGTTCAGTCAGTTTGTGAGTATGGGAGACAGAATTAAATACTTCTTCACATAGAGGTGGTGGCAGCGAGAAGGGCGGAGGGGTAATTGCTCCCCCCTATAGCAAGAATTTGAGAATTTCGTCGCCAAAAGTCTTATTACTTCGGAACACAGGTGTTGCGAATTTAGTATCAACGAATATAATAATTTCAAAACTAACTTAGAATTCAAATATTATAAACAATCGAAGTATCGGAGGAATGATTTAAGTTGATAGAATGACAATGTTCGACCAATTTGATTGGTGGATGCATTTTCCGAGAATTATCCGTGAGTCGATTAAAAAATCAATGCAAAGTTAGGGCGACTGATGAGATGGAACTGTCACATATTCAATCCATAGTTTGGTCAACATTTGGCATAATAACCGACGAGGTGAATGGAGTCGGTCGCATTTTGCCGACTATTCTTTGTCGGTCGACTCAGAAATCGAAGTGGTGGATGTTAAAATGATAGTTATTCGGGCATCTAATTTCACTATCGGATATTCAGCCTAGAGTTTGCATCACATTCGGCAGAAAAGCTGACACATACACACGTTCTCAGTATTCTAAGTATGCTCTTCAAGGAATCAGTACCTCAGTTTTTCATATTCTGCATTCAATATTATAACTACGCAAAATGGAATGCAATTTTCCTCCTTTTTAAAAATATTGGGTTTCAATAGCTCTGAAGGCGAAAACTATTTAACAATAAAGCATACTGAAAAATAAGGGAGCGCAAATTCAATATCTTCTTCTTGTAAATAAAATGGAATTATTTTTTAATCTAAATTTTCACGTATTTATAGTTACATATTAAATAGTTTATTTTTACACGCGTATTTTATATACTATGACATTTATAAGCAAAAGAACTTTAATATTTACAAGACATTAAAGTTATTTATCTGTACATTAAAAAAAAACAATCACATCTCCTTAAATTTCCACATTTTATATGGTTCTTGAGCACGTGTTCGTTGGATATTTTAATGCCGATAGTTTGGTACAACAATCCTTATTTATATATAATGAGGTCTTATTCGTGCTTAATTAGCTGCATAGAGTTGATATATCACTATTTCAACTCTATGGTTAACTGAAAGACTCGACAAATTCCTTCTAAAAAGAGAGTACCCTGCGATCATAAAAGAAGGGGGAACTGCAACAATAATTTGGAAAATAGTTCCAATTGTCTCATTGCAGAGGGCACTCCTTTCAAGGTTAAAAGGGATAGACATATTCCCCCTTTATGTAGAGGGATTGACAACGTTCGATAGCTTTCTGTTTATTCTCGTTTTCAAGTCTGTATTCATTCATTAATTAAACTACTTGTTTATACATCTGACGTTGCTAGCAATAAAAATACTATGCAAGCAGTTAAAAAAAATCATCTTATAAAATATTAAGATATATAAAACACTTTAAGCGTTTCATGTTTTTAATTAAAATCTGAATGTCATTTAAACCAGAATACTTCTAAAAATGCCTATAAAATTCTTTACTTAAGAATCGTCTGCATTTGCTGAATTTTTTTTTTAATTTGAGAAAAAAAATATGGCAAAAATTAGATGAAAATTACTGGGAAATGAAATGCATTTCTTGCAGAATAATTTATTCCGAAATTATTATAGAAAAAAGATAAAATTTCCTGGCTATTCTAATAAACTAAATGCGTAATTAGCTTTCATTCTTTGAAAAGTCAACAGTATTCTTACTTTTTTTTTTCAAATAATAAATATACAAGATTTAATTTATTTCAACCCAGTTCTTGAGATATATAACATATCTACACATCCGCAGTCACCTGTATTTATATTAAGATTATATTTTCAATTTTCCTAAAAGATTTTTTTCCCCGAGTTTCTGAAGATAGCCAGTTTTCAAGTTTCGTTTGATGAGTAGAGGACACATAAATACAATTTTTTAAATTAAAAAGGTACGCCTTTATTTCTAAATAACTTAAAATGAATTAATTAATCAGTTTTATATTTTCTCTCTATATAACAAGAATTTCCCTTATAAAATGTAGCATAATTCTAACAAAAGAATTATTAATAATAGAAAAGTAAAGTTTTATATATATATAATTCTTAAGAAAAATGAAAAAAGAAAAAACTGGAAATATAACTGGATTAATTAAATTTCTATTTTGAATCGCTTGGATTTAAAAATATTTTTTTAAGCTATTATCTTGCATTAATGGATTTAAATGGCAAGTCCATCGATTTAACAAAATATTTTTTTTTAATTTATGAATGCAGAAATCGTGTCTTAAAATTAAATATTAATTCATGTAAATTAATTTTATTGCCTATATATCAACGAAAGATGGCGCCACAGAATGTTGTAGATATGTTTATTATTATTATTATTTCCTTCTTTTTCTCAATATAGGGGAGAATCTCTGAAGCGAAGAGCCGGAATTTCTGTGTTTTTTTTTGTGCTGCTGTGCCATTTGCTTCCGATATTATAAAACACTAACAGATCGATAAGCCTCCTTCGAAATGCTAGATTTCATTTTTTATTTCTCTTCGAAATATTAAAGATCATCACTTTATTATTAATGAAAGTATCTAAATAATTTGATCATTTTTGACAAATGCTTTTGCGATTGAGTTTTCTGAACAAAAATAAAAACATTTTTAAGGAACTAGACCGGAATATAGCCTAAAATGGCAAGAACTGATTTAAATGTCTTGACTTTTTTTTCTAATTTCCGGTAATAATCGAATTCGATGCAGAAAATTGAAGAAAAGTAAATAAAAAATGCTGCTGTATATAATGACGGAATGTTTTTAAAGCCCCCTGCCCCTTTATATATATATATATATATATATATATATATAAATCTCGTTCGAATATGAAATAATTTTTTAGTTTTCCTATTTTTAGTTCCGTTTCCGTAATTAGTTTCGTTTCCTCTTATATTACTAATTTATTTTATTCATCTATCTTGTAGTAGTAGCAGCTGCATTTGCGTTCACTAAATACAATGATAATTTTTTAATTCTAACCTTGTTCGAATCCGAAATAGTTTTTGGTTCTGTTTTCGTATATAGTTTCATTTCCTATTATATTGCTAATATATATATAATACCATGTCAATTGCTCGAAAATGAACAAACATCGGATTAAACTTGAATATTGAACTTGCATGACTGCTTTTAAAACATTGGCAAAAAATTGTAATTGAAAAAATGGCCGAAAAAGCTTTATGAAATATTTTATTAAAAAATTCATCCAAATTAGTATAGTTTAATTGCTATAAACCACGGTTGCTTCCAACTAAATCACTTTTTGTTTCAGTTTTATTTCACAGCATTAGCTTTCAAAATT
Organism: Argiope trifasciata; assembly: GCA_026543055.1. Lineage (NCBI taxonomy): Eukaryota > Metazoa > Arthropoda > Arachnida > Araneae > Araneidae > Argiope > Argiope trifasciata. The sequence continues at coordinate 1,446,317 of JAPMOQ010052775.1, read as the reverse complement.
CTATGAAACGATTTTTAAATTAAAAATAAAATCTTATTTCCCATCGTTTAGCAATCCATATCATAAAGTGCTTGGTATCGCTAAAGATATAAATGGCAACAAAACAAAACGATCTGAAAATTCTTGTAAAATTAATCTGAGTAAAGAACCGATTGTGTAAAATATTTATTCTCTCTCGTCATTCGGTAAATGCCACCAGACGATTCCTTTTCAGATATTTTATAACTGCAAATTTTATTTCAGTTAATATATTACTAAAAGTGAAAGCAAGCGAATTTTCTCTTCGGTAAGCATATTTTATCAATATTATTTTGCGTAATAACTGTTGATCAATTGTAAACTATTTGAAATCTGGCAATGGTGTGTAAGTTATGATGTGAAGAAAATAAACGAAACCCATAAAATTCTTAAGACGCTTGGAGTCTGGCTTTGATTTTTTAAGTATTTAAGATGCACTGAAAGCTACATAAATATATGTATAGATAATTTAGCTGAATGAATGTTAAGAAGGAATTATAAGATTTCTATAATGATATGAACATTGATGGAACACATTCTGCATCTGTCGTCGGAAATACTTTCCCTCCTCTGCGCATGATCCGCATTTCTGTTCTAGAAAACCAGATTTGTTTAGATTCCGCAGGACGCGGATGCATGCAAATGAGACAAACAGAATCACGTGACAGGAATAATCGCTTCAACGAATTTCGAAGGCGGTTGTTTTGTGGGAACAACTACGCCTTCTTTTGGATACTGCATTCGATTTCTATTGAAAAATCTAATTAATTCAGCTTGCCCGAAGAACAATTCATTCAGACGAAGGTGCGGCAATGAAAATTTTCTTCTTGAGCATTCCTGTGTTTGTGTTGCGATCTGATATTCAGTTGTAAAACAAAAATCTTTTTTCAGCAACATTCAGTTGATTATTTATCAATTTCACTTGTGAACAACGCTGCAACGGATGAAACTGATAATCTGAGCTTCTACACTGCGTAAAAAAAGTAAAATAATAAATTGAAAAATAATAATGTTGTCACGTTGATAGAACTCAAGAAGACAGAGGAAGTAGAGTGAAATCCATTTATTAACTCCACTCTGAACTGAGAACACTGTGACTGAGAGATCTCCAGCTTCCGTGCAGGTGGGGAAAGTTCCAGAATACCTTTCTGGAGACAGTCCAGAGCACTCATCTGGTGAATGAAAGAAAGGTCCAGAATCTTTTGGAACACGAAATAAAAAATAAAAAAAACACAAATTTTAAGTCCACTGGGGCTTCGAGCACAAGATCAGATATCTAGGAGTCCAGCGTCATAACCATTAAGCTATGCAGACTCGGCAACGTTTCGCTTCAATGCGGCAATAATAAGGAATTTTTAAATTTTTATTGAAATTATTTTTATAACCATTATTTTTTAAATCATTCACCGAAAAAATATTAATATCATTACATTGATGCTCAAAAATAAAGTATAAATGATAATAAAAATGATTTCTATCATTTAAAATCGTGTAAAAAAAGCAGAAGGACTGTTATAAGGACAACCTAATATAAATGATTTTTAGTAAAGGATACTCTTTTCGTTAGATTTTATGACTTCGAATATTCTGTTTGGATCATATAAAGATTGGACTTCTGTTTGAGAAAAAAATATACCGTGATGTATTTAATGCCACTCTAAGCTCAGAGAACGATTCAGATTGTTTCCCACCAGCAGAACCGGCCCTCTCTATGAAGGGGCCCTGGTACCATTGGGGCCCCTAAATTTTTAGCCAAGTAAAAAAAACCGAACATTTGCATATGTATTTAATGAAGCGTGATTTTATTCTCGCTATTCATTACTCCACGAAACTGACAGTTTTTACATTGCCTTTTTTGATATTTAGTACAGCAAGAGCGTTTAAGCATTATACCCGTATGATTGACCGAAGAGAATCTTTTATTTCATTTTAATTCGCTGAAAGAGGCATTTATTATACATTTAGTAACTGGCAATGTGAATGATTGTAAAAAACGTTACATTAGATATACACAAAAGCAGATAGCTGATGATTTGCGAGTCCATTTGAAATCAGCCTCGACCTCGACTTCTGAGCGCCGGGCACGTCGCTCTGTCTCAACGTGTCTGATGGGGATTTCCTTATTCAACTTTTCCCGCCTTTTCATGGATATCACTGCGATCTTCGCCTAATTAAGGCATCAGTCGATGCTCAGCATGGGGACAAGCTTGAGCATTTTTAGTATATGTAACATTATTATTGTTCAGAACATCATGGTGGGGCCCACTCAGTCACGGGGCCCAGATACATAGCACCCCCCCCCAGATGGCTGGCCCTGCCCACCAGTGTACAGTCGACAAACAAGCATTGTCCAGATCTTTGCTGCCATATTGAGAGCTGTCCTTTTTGCTGGGCTTCCGCAGAGAGCCAATTTTCAACTCCATTGGCAGTGTGAATTGATTCTCCCTCATGTCAACCGTCTTCATTCGGGGAAGTAAGGAAGGATCTCCGAATTCAGAGCTGTGTGTTTCTTTGCGAAAGGCCAAACTTGTTCTTCCTCCCTAACCAACTGCTAACCGGACCATCCAACTTTCTTCTCCTGTTTGTCGAGTTGGACATCATTGTTCTGCATTCTCCAGACAATGTCGGTAGTACTGTCCCACCGTCACGAGAAAAACCTTAAACATGGTTGCCGTCTATAGAGGAGTCTAAAGGTGGGTTGAGACACGACCATCGTAAACAAGGCCTCGCAGCTTGTTTGTGACGTCACATGAAGAAGACGGTTGGCTACTGCGAGCAGAATCTCGGTTTCTTCTTCCTCATGTTTTAAATTCATTAAAAAATTTACTATCTCTTATAAGACATTCATCTTGCATAAAATTCAAGATGACTTATTTCTCCCCTGAGTGAATGAATGAAGCATTCAAATTTTTTAAGATTTAAATCACAATGTAAATTTGTAAGATAAATACATTGGGGTATTTTTGTTAATTTTCCAGTTTTAACAGAAATTTTTTTTTATTAAAAATTATTTTATCTTTCTCTTTTAAAAAAAGATAATCTCTATTTAATTATATATATCCTCTGTTTTTTTAAAGTTCAAAATTAAATCAATCATTAAGACTTAAAGCTTTTGATTTTTTTTTTTTGCAGTGGCAGATAATAAAAGTTATTTTAAATAAATTAACATAATTATTTACTTTCCAAATTACTTATGAACTTTCAAATGTAATATTAATGTATTTAATATAAAATTTAACTTTTACACCAAATAATTCTATTGATCAAAAAGTATTACTATAAGTTTTTATTTTTTCACATTAAAAATTACATTCACTTAATATAATTCATACACTTTAATAAACTAGCTTTTATTATATCTGGTTTTGCATTTCATTGCATTTATAATAAATTTCAATTCAATTTGGAAAAATAGTAAAAGAATACATAAATGAGCAAAAATCACACTCTGAGAATCATAAAATTTTATTTTCAGAGACAATAATAAAATACATTTTGTTTTCAAATTTTATTATACATTTAACACAGACAAATGAAAATAATTATAATATGAAACAAAGTTGAAATACAAACTTACAAATAAGGTTAATTATAATATTAAAACAAACAATTATGACAAAAATCAACAAACAAATCGAACTGATATTACTGGTTATGCTTGAAAGTTTAATTTTAAATATTTTAATCATCCCTTCTCTTTTTCAAACTAGCAATTTTTAATTTTCTTTCCTTTCTTTTTTCCGCTTTCATTACAGCTAAATTTTTTTTCTGAACCAAAACTTTAGATAAATTATCATTTTTTTCTTAATATAATTATTCAAAAATATATTTGTGGAACACCAAACAACTTTCCAGATTATAGAATGAAACTGATGACCTTCATCACATGATCCATTATCGCAGAATTCATTTTCTTCTAAAATTGAATATGTAATAGAAGCAACTTTAATTCTTTGGTCACGAAGTTTTAGGAATTCAGACTCATATTTATCGCATATTTTTTTAAATACTGCAAAATTATAGAGCACTGCATTTAAAATATGTTTTTGTGGAAAAGACAGTTTCCCTCTATCTAATTTTTTTAAATATTCATATTCTGGGGATAATTCTATCTCTTTACCTAATTGATGTAAGTATCTACAGGCAGTACACTTAGATTTTTTTAAAATAGAAAAAATGCAATATCCTGCAAGATACATTAAAACGGGAAGACTTTCTTGCAAATTCGAAATGTCTATTGGTTCTACTTTAAGGTCGATGAAAGTAGTTGAAGAGTTTGGATCATAATCCGGAAAGCTATCACCAGTTTCAAAATTTGTAATTTTAAAAGTATCGAAAGATTTGCTCGGAACAGACAGTTTTAGCAAAGACTGAATTCTTAATTTTTTTTCACATTCAAAGAGTTGCTGAGTTGAAATGTTGTATTGGTAACCTGCTAACCGGCGATAACAGCCAAACCTACTTTCCAAATCATCTGTTTGTAGCTTGCCAGGGAGAATATATCTCATTTTAAAATTATCTTTACAATAGGAGGAAATTTCTATAATAGCTTTAGTAGTTAAAACTAAAGCCGTTTTTGTTTCTTTTGTAAATGTCCCTGTAGAAAATTTCATTTCTTCCCAATTATCTAGCCATTTAAAAAAAATTTCCAAAAACAGCATCTTAGTGTCCTTAATATCAAAAGTAAATGGTTCCTGGTAACTATTGTTTAAACGTTTACCTTTATTTGGGGTTTTAACATTGACAATTTGCCACCATGTAATAATTATTTTTAAAAACTCAGATATATCCTTTGAATGAATTAAATTTTTCCTTTCTCCTAATTCAACAAGAGCTTCTGCAACATGTTCATTAAAAATACTTAAAACCAACTGAACATTTTGTCTTTCTATATTTGATGGAGCAAGTGCTTTAAGGCTTAACTTAAATCCATATTTAATTAAACTATCCGATTCTACGTTGTACAAATCTCTTATGGTTGAAAAACGAGCTGTTTTAAAGTTAGCTGCATCTTTTTCTTCATGAACCATATCAAAATTAGGATAGAAAAAACATTTGCCATCATTTTTTTGATTTAACCAGTTGTTTCTTACACACTTGAACAAATGGACAGGGTCCACAACAAAGAACAGTGGTCTTTCTTTATTAACTGGATGAGGATAACAATAAGATAACTCTGGGGGATCAATAAAAAGACCAACAGCTTTTCTATTAATTGAATTATTGTCTGTAATTATACCGACAACAGTAAAACCAATGGTTTCTAATCCAATGATGACTTTTTTAATGAATTCATGTAAAATTTCCCCCGACATAGAATGCACTGGAAGTACATGTACAACATCCTTATACTGGGATGCAATACTTTTGACCATAAAAACTTGGGCACTAGAAGCAGAATCCTATGCCATGCCAGTTACACAACCACCCTTATATTCAAAATATTCTTTGATGTGAACTTCATCTAGCAATAATGTGACAAGTTTATCATTCTCCTTTAAATATTTAAATTTCTGTTTTATGTACCACAAAAAATACTCTAGTTGTTCTAATTGTGGACTTACTCTATACTTTGAACACAAATGATTTATAGTATTTGGATGTGGCAGAACCATTCCTCTTAAGAATTTATATGCGGATAGTGCTATAGTGTACAGCAAAGATGAAAATATCATTATATCAGATGAATACCTCCGTGCATATTTATTATTTCCAAGAAAAGAAACTTGCTCCATCAAAAAACTAATTGCTTGCGAGCTAACATCAGAATTTTCTGAAAGAGCTTTTAATAAGTCAGATATTAACTGGACTGTATCTGTTACTTCAACTTTCCCTTTTAATTCATACATAAAATTTTCTAAATGATCAAGAATTTCTATAATTGTACCCGTTTTGCTTACAACTAATGGAAAAGAAAAATTGCCTAGATTTTTGACCTCGTGATCTGCAACTTATATACGAGCTTCTAATTTGGAAGAAATTAATAAAGAATGACTTACCTTCGGAGCATGAGAAGTGTCTAAACAAATAAAAATTATTTCACTTGCTTTTTGAATTACATTCCATGTATTTGATATAAAATTTTTGAATTTTAAAATTAAATCTGAAAAAGTGTTGATTTTTTCTTTCTCTTCTTTTTCTGCTATGTCCTGAAGACTGCTATTTAATGCAGTTTTTAAGTTTTCCATTTCTTTACGCGTTGCCCTATCCATTGGAGTTTCTCTTTTTGCTTTAGATTTTGAGGAAAAGTATGAAGGCAAATTGGGGGAAATTGAAGGTACAGCACCAGGTACAAGCCTAGAAAAAAAGTTAAATTTTTAATATTTAAAGAAATCAGCAACTTATTAAAATTTAAAATCAAAAACAGAATAGATGTTATCTTAATGTATAAACTGAAAGTTAACAACATAGGTTGTATATGTGTGAAATTTGCCTCAAATAAACAGTAGCATTTCATTGTTTCTAAAAAATTTCAGACCTTTTATGAATGTTGCATGCATTTATAATTAAAAATTGCATATAACTAATGATATTTAAAAATAATAAATATTAATTGCTTTACATAAAATCTGATGATTTATAAACAAAACAAAAAAAAACCTACATTTTCTAAGCCTATATGAGCATGCAATTCATATTGTTTTTACAGCTATTTCTACTTTTTTTACATAATATTTTAGAGGAACATATAAATTTAATCACTTTATAGTCGTGATATATATAATTAAAAATTGTTTTTTCATTCATTAGATGATTTTAAACCTTTTTTATGATGACCATAATAATAATATATCACTTAAGTGCTTAAAATTTTGGTGATAATTATTAAAAATTTCTGAAACATTTACCTTTCATACTCCAGTGGTACTCGAATAAGTTTTCCTGTATTAGAATTGAATGCTTCCCTAACAGTTAAAAACTGATTTTGTTCAAAATGTTTAGCACAGACCTACATAAAAGACACAAAAATTAGGCCTAAATCAGATTTTTAAAAATATATATGAAGTATAATAAAAAAAAAGATATCAATACGAAGACTTTTAAATATTAAGAAGAAATATTAAAAAAGGACTATCATAAGTAACATAAAACAAAGAAAATTTTTATTTAGCTAAAACAAACAATATTATAGTTATTGGAAGCATAAGTAAATATATCTAGAGCAAAACACAAAGATAAATGAAAGTTATATTTAATTTTAAATGTTTCCAGTTCAAAGGAATTAATTAAAAACTGTATTAAAAAATCAAACTTACCCTACTATATTTAGTTGGCACGAAATTATCCCGCTTTATTGCCGAGATCCATGCTCTTCTACTGTTTTCATCGCATGGAAATGAAAATACAAGAACATTGGAGCTGTTTTTTGAGTAATTACTTTTACGATTGGAAACGCAGCACGTACTAGACATCTTTATTACGATAAATTAAAATTAATATGAAAAAAAAGGATCAGAACACTTTCAAACATAACCAATAACACACTCACCGCACTTCACGACTACAGCCACCGTGAACTTACCGCACTCTATCATACAACTTGCGTTTAGAATTTTCTAGACAATCCGTCTTCAATCGTGACGTCACGGGCTGAACGCGTTGGGAGTTGTGAGGCCTTGTTTACGATGGTCGTGGTTCAGACGAGGCTTATTATTGTCCGCAAACTTTGCCTCTCTGCTGTTGTCCCGATATTGTCCTCTTGAGACAACGCGGGCAACATTTGCCCGACGGGACAATCATTTGCCATTGTCCCGTTGTGGTCACGGTACTTTCCGGAAGTAGGCGTGATCTTCTATTGCGGACAATAATAAGCCTCGTCTGAACCCACCTTAAGTAAGCAGGGAAGTAGGCATTAAAACAGAGCACGACTGTTGGCTGAGTGCGCTTCATTAGGCGAGAAATTCAATTCCTCTTGTCTTTAATCAGATATCCGGTTCCTAACCGGTTCTTTTGGAGCCAAATGAAATTTGGCGAGATATTCAACACAAAACTTCACCCACCCCAAATGTAATAGAATATTACGTTTTCATGCCGACTGACCCCTACTGTTAGGGTTACTAGGGTTTTTCTGTTGACGTTCAGTCAGTATTGGACCAGTTAAGTGAAACATTTTTTCATCACAAAAGTCCATTCTGAGATCCGAGACAAACGATTATTAATGTATGTTTGTTGCCACTTTGGGTGATGCCTCTGTTTTTTATTTATCTGTTCAAAACTAATGTTTTGAACTTTTGTAGGCATACTTTTTGCTAGGACGCATAAGCCCTCTAAGTTCCCATAACAAAACGATACTTCTGGGGGTACTGAATCAGGGATGAGTCAGTCTCTGATTTAGATCTCAATTCTAAGTTGGAGATGGATGAAAGTGTATGAATTAATTCGACCGCCCCCTATAAAGGTTGTGTCGTGTGATGTTCGAGCAAAGTCCTCCTTTCACCAGAACGGTGCTCGGTCACAACGAAAGGCGCACACCTCTGCCTTCATTCGAAAGAGCTCTGCTCATTCGGCTTGATATGACCAAGTGGCATTAGGCAACAGCGACAACAACAAGCTAGGAAGGAGGAATAATTCCTGCTGGATTACGAGCTTTTTCAGTACATTCACTGATCATTTTCAGTGAGCTTTCTCGCATCATTTTTCAGGCCAACAGTCTTCTTTATTATTCCGAATCAGTTTGAATTTTTCATAATTGTTATAAATTGTAATGGTGATGACATCAGTATGAACAGAGATCTTTTTAATACCTATAACTTCATTTTTATGAGCAACAACATGATGCTTTTGAAAAATTTCTGAAATTAAAGCATCAGGAAAAAGTTTTAAGAAATAGATTTTTCTGAGAAAAAACTGTTTAAAAAACTGTATACTTCTTAAAACTAGCGTTTTTTGTAAGTTTTTGTTTTCCACTTCATTCACGATGGAATTTGATACGAATATGTGCGAAATGGATTTACATTTAAAGAGTGTCAGCCCGTTTGACCCAAAAGTGTCCTTAAGCTGTTATTGCTTCAACGTGTTGAAATTCGATTCCCGGAAGAGACTTACGCTTCTTAAGCTTTTCTAAAAATAGAATGAATATCATTAGAATAGAAGCAAACAAACAATAAAAGACCGATACTTTTTAAAATCAAAATACAAAGCTCAAAGAAAAATTCTGTACCCCTGAGGCGCAGAAACCATTTGAAGACCGGAAAAAAAACAGTTAATATCTTAAGAACCAAAAACCTCAAATATGCATTACATAAAAATTAAAATAGATTAAAATGCAATCGCATTTTTCTATCTACCATGCGCACTTTGGCGTTTTTATTTTTATATAAGTAAAATAACGCTTTCCTTAAAAATGTATATTTATCACTAACGACAAAAAAAAATTCTACTCAAGGTATCCTAAATTTTTATACATTTTTCACCTATTCATTAAGCAGCTACTGAAAACAGGGCCGGCCATCTGGGAGGGGGTAACCGGGCTCCGCGAATGAGGGGGGGGGCCCACCGTGATTAAGAATTAAAAGCTCCGACTTTTGGGAGTCCTCGGCGCCCAGAAGTAGAGGCTGAGGCTGGGTTCAAATGGACGTGCAAATCATCAGCTATCTACTTTTGTCTATATCTAAAGTAATATTTTTTTCAATCCTTTACATTTCCAGTTACTTGATGTCGTAAATGCTGAACTCTCTTTCAGCAAATTGAAATGAAATAAAGGATTGTCTTCGATCAAGCATACGGGTATAATGCTTAAACGCTTTTGCTGTTCTATCGAAAAAAAAAAAAAATGGAGAATTATCCTTTTTCTGGAGTGATTAATAGCAAAAACAAAAATCCCGCATTAAATATATATGCAGCTGTTCGTTTTTTTTTCCTTTGCTAAAATGCAAGGCCCCCAATGGTTTCTTGCACCCGGGCCCCTTCATAGAGAAGGCCAGCTTTGATTGAACCCTATTTATTCGGCGTCAGAATTGTGTTGATGAGAATGAGCGTCTGATTAAAAAGAAAGTGGATGCATTTTCCTCAAAACGAATGAATCCCTCGCCATAGTTCGGTTGCGCGATGGGAAGCAAAACAAGACGAAAACTCGTTTCGCGACAGCAATTAAAAATGATGAAATGCGCCTTTTCCTCCTCTTCGGCTGGAATGCGCGTCCCCGGAGACCTTGATGGGCGACCCTGAAGGGTCACCCCTTCCTCTTATCCCTCGAGGCCGATGGGCTAGAAGACCTGCTTCCCAGAAAAAGCGAGCTGTCTGCCGGCAGGTAGAAATTCCCACATTAAGAGAAATCTTTTCGACGTCTGCGCCAAAACATAGATAATGGTGGGAGGATGAGTTTAGTTTAGTTTTATTAAAAATGAATGTTACAATAAAAAATTAAATGATGAGAAACAATAAATGTTGTTATAATAAATAGCCAACAGAATTCGAAAAACAGTGTGAGTTTGAGTTATATTAACGTCGTGTTTCAAACACTAAGGCTAATTTGGGACGGACCACGTAATTTTGCAAGATGACACCTGAGCTGTCACCCCCCCTTCTTCACGCCACACCAGCGGGAGGACGTTTCGCCCGACGGATTTAACGTGCAAGAGACCCCCTCACACGACGGTTCTTCGGGGGAATCGAGAACGGACATCTGGCCCTTTAGAGCGAGTCCAGATAAAGGACCATCTGTGCACTAACCGTGTCTGCGACACAGATGTGCAGCCTGCTTTGTTTCCCGTTGTGTACATTCCACGAACATTCCTACGGTCTACTGTAGACCAGTGAAGTTTTTGCAGAACGACGATTGGAGAATCGGCAGCCCAAATGCTCCAATGTGGATGAGAGGTGGAGTCCAAGGAAGGGAGAAAAGGCGAATGTTTTGGAGACTAGAAAAGGAAAAGGGAAGAGACGAGGAGTTTTTTTGTTAAAGAGGTCGAGTGGAGATCGGAGAAAGCCGAGCGTTCGAGAGAAAATTCCACCCGAAGAATTCGTAGCTACCCCCGGTACCAGCGCGAGAATTCGTCGGCCGGTTAGCTGTTCTCGTGAGTTTCTCCGTAATATCTCGAGGAACTATTCTTGTGGTGTTCCACATAGATTTTCCATTTAACCTAGATGATAAAAAGTATTTTTTTTCTGCAAATCAAAGCTGTAAATAAAGCAATTTGATTAAAATGCTACCCTATATTGGATCAGACCAGATCGAGACGTTACGGAAATGACCAGGGGGCAGTGTGACAGTTAACGATACTTATAGATGTTTTATGCCACTGTAAACATTTGGTCATTCCAGGAAGAAAAATGATTCAGCTTGAAAGATTTTTTCGGGAAATCTACACCCCCCGGGGGGGCACCCCGAAATGAGGATGAGATGCTGCCGGTATGGTGGTTGGATTCCGCCAACCCGGTGGGTGCAATAGTAGGCCGGGGTTCTGGCTTCTTCCATCGATGACGGGACGTTTTTCTTACGGGAAGGGTTGTACCGTGGCCGGTGATAGTCCTTAGGACTCACACACAGTTCCCGCTAGTGTTGCTGTAGCGGTGGTCCGGTCATTCAGTCTTGTGATGTTTTATCGGGTAAATTAGGGCGAAGGTCAGTTTTATTCTGATGGTGATTCGGTGTGAGCCTAAAGTGGTGTTACACCGGTGAAAAGCTCACAATTACAATTTTAACCAAAAAAAAACAACAACGGAATTTAAACAGCTATCAAAAGACTCTCTACTCAAACACAACTTTCCCGTGCCCGTGTACGAGATGCAAAAGAAGCTAAAGGCAGAGCCAAAAATAACATTGAAATAAAATAAAAGCAAAGAGAGAAAGAAAATAAAAGCATTAAAGATGAATGAAAGCATAGAGGGATAGACAAATAAAAGTGTGAGAAAAATAAAGGAATGGAAAAATGAAATATAAATAAATAAATAAACATGAAAAATAAAGAATGCACATTGATTTAGCTTAAGTGAGAGTTCTTTATCCGCAGCAAAAAGCTTGATAAAGAGTCCTTTTGGTAATTTTTCATACAGGATATGGTCCACTTTGAGCAGTGCTCGACTTTCTCTACGCATACTCTGGAAATACACATTTAGTGACCTGCGACGTTTCTTCCTTTCCAACTTTCTCGGAATTGAGGCGGGAAGACTCATTTGGTTCTCCCTCTACGAGAAAGAGCGAAACCAGCACACCGTCATTGCATTTTCGAATCCAAGGTCGTCTCTTTTTCTGTTTGGAAAAAAATTAATAATAAACCTATGCAGAGAAAATCGATATTAATCCGATCGACTAGCCGGTAACATTTTTACCTCTACTCCTGTGTTCATCTGGTCATTAAACATCTCTCCGTTTCTAAAAGTGAATTTGCTGCCCATCGTAGACATCGTGGCGAGCTTTCTGTTAGATAATTCGTTTCGCAGTGAGATCAAGGATTGTGTTACAACCATACTGAGCCGGCATTCTCTCTGAAGGGGCCCGCGCGCAAGAAACCATTTGGGGCACTGAATTCTTAGCAAAGAAAAAAAAAATACATATTTATTTAATGAAGCGTGATTTTATTTTCGCTATTCATTACTCCACGAAACTGACAATTTTTTCATTTCCTTTTTTGATATTTAGTACAGCAAGAGCGTTTAAGCATTATACCCGTATGCTTGACCGAAGAGAATCCTTTATTTCCTTTTAATTCGCTGAAAGAGGGTTCAGCATTTATTAAACATTTAGTAACTGGCAATGTGAATCATTGTAAAAAAATATTACATTAGATATACTCAAAAGCAGATAGCTGATGATTTGCGAGTCCATTTGAAACCTGCCTCGACTGATGGGTGCCGGGCACGCCACTCTATCTTAACGTCTCTGACGGGGATTTTCTTATTCATAAATGAACTGTTTTCGCCTTTTTATAGCTATCACTGCGATCTTTGCTTAATACAGGCACCACTCAACGCTCAGTTAGCCAGATAGACACAAAGCTTGTAGACTTTTAACATGTGTAGCATCATTATTATTCAGAACACTGTTTTAACTCTTAATCTAGGTCGGGGGCCCCCTTAGTCGCGGACCCCGGGTTCCCCCAAATGGCTGGCCCTACAATCCTACCTCTCATTACATATTTGAGAATCAAAACAGCTCATTTGGCATAAAATAGTTCGAAATGTACCTCAGACGTATCTGTGTAACTAAAATATCCTCAGCGATTTGATCGTGCTCCTAAATAGGATTGTATTGTCTAACAGGTTTCCAGTTAAAGAATCTCAAAATTCAAATGCAGAACTTCGAGATTAGTACTTGTGAAACCCTTGTGAAAATTGTGAAAATACTGTATTTTAGCAGATATCTCGATTTTCAGTAAATGTGGAATGATTGTTGTCCAAATGTGAAAATAAACGAATACGAGCCGTTTAATGATTGAGTGAAATTATAGTTAGCTCTGATGAGAAGGAAGTCACTTCCCCATTTATTCTCCTTGCTCATTTATGATTTAAAAAAAAAAAAGGTTTAGTTTCTCAGGAGATATGATGCGAGTTCACCCATAATGTCCTAATATGCTCATCTCTCTAAATGATAATAGAACATCGTACTATTCTTCCAAAAGAAAACGTTTCTCAATTATTTATTTCACCTATTCAACCATTGTTGTGAACATGACTCCTTAACAAACGCCATTAAAATAAATTTAAAAAAATTAAATTAAACTCTGGAAAAGGTTTAAAAATAAATATGTTCTCTCTCTTTTTTTACATAATTCTAAAAATAAAACACTGCTCTAAAATGATTTGTGAAAGAAATACGCCAGACTGTTTGGTAAGGCAACAACGTAAAATATTTCAATGAATCATGCAATTACATTTGGCATGATTAATAATGATTATCATCATTAATTTAAAATATTTCAATGAATCGTGCAATTATCATATTTTGTGTGAATAATAATGACAATTGTCATTGTTTTAAAATATTTCACAGATTTTTTGATAAATTAATTTTTTGTGGTATTTATTTGATCATATTTGAATGTTTGCATATTTGTAATTATTTCTGCACTTGATGGAATGAAGACATGAGAATGACCGAGCAAGGTTTTAAGGACATCTCATAACCAGATTGCTCCGTTCTTTGTAGAACCGTTGGTCAGCCGGAACCCAGTTATCAAGAGTGGGTTTTAGAGAGGGGTGTCCCCTACAATACTCCCCCTCTCACTGGAGGGGGAGTATTGCAGACGAACCTTCGGTATTAGCTATCGCCAATGGCAACATTGGTGATCTAGGACAATAAACTACAAAAACACAAAATGCAGCCTTCGTGCAATGGCTGTGGCGACTTCTATCCAAAGCAGTTTTTTTTAAAAAAAGAAAACAAGATGATAAATATCAGGAAATTAAAAAAAATGGTGATAAATAATCAGCCGATAAAATAAATAGATAAAGCTGATAAATAATCAACAAATAATGAAAAAGAAAGAAAGAAAAAAATGAGTAAGACGCATTAGAAAACTCAACAGCCAATAAGACCATCACTAAGGTTAGTTTAGTTCTATTAACGTTCCTTCTTGAAGCAACACCAGGGATATGTTTGGTCGAACCTCGTCATTTTGACGAGGACGATACCTGACCTGGCACACAAGTGGACGAAACCCCTTTCCACCCCAGCGGGAGGACGTTTGGCCTGACAGATTTCACGTGAAAGAGACCCCCTCACACGACGCTTATTCGGTGAAATCGAGTCTCGAACCTGAAGCCCTCCGTTTTCGAAGCCGAGACCTTACCAGCAGGCCACCGCGGCAGCATGCAATACTAACATAACAACCCGCCAGTATAATTATTTGGCTTCTTCATATCGGAATTTAATGGAGGGGATTTCTTGTGTTTGGCGGGGAAAGGGAAAAGTGTATAAAATACTGTATATATAAAAATGAAAATACGTATAAAACAACGAAAGGCGCACACTTCTGCCTTCATTCGAAAGAGCTAAATCTCATTCGGCTTGGTATGACCAAGTGGCATTAGACCTTCTTCTTGCATACAGCTGACCACCCCGCCACCACTGAACGTAGCAGTATCGACAGGGTTTGTTGTGGTCGACTGCTGAACAAGTATTGTCCAGCCTTACATGGACCGATCAGTCAAACTAGCATTCCTTTCGGGGTAGTAAATGACTGTCTTCCTCCCCATCTGCTCTCTCTCAAACAGTTGGAATGAAACTGTCAATCCCTAACATCGTATCCTTCAGGATTTTGAGATGTCCCGGTACCATCAGTACTGTACTTAAATTATTATTGACAATCTTCAGGTCCTTCCTTAACTCTGAGATCTCCATACATTTCATAAAATAGTGGTAAACTGTATCAATTTCCCCACAAATGCATTTATTTCCCCGCGTTATTCCAAATCTGTGGAAATAGGCAGGAAATCTCCCATGTCCAGATATTATTTGGATTATTAAGGATGGTATCTTCTTATTGTAATTTCCGGATCAGGAATAAAGTCGAAAGGGATTCCTCCTTTTTTTGGACAGATACCATCTGTCAAACCATTGTAGTTTCATTTCTTCTCTACATTCCCCTTTTAAGACACCACTTAGTTTGGGGACAATGATATCAATATTATCTTTCTGTGTCACCAATTTCGCATAGTGATCCGCCTTTTCATTGCCATAAATCGCAATATGGGCAGCATTAGATCAAGAATGTTTTCAGCCCACATTAGCGGGAAGATATTTTATCCTTCACGGCATCGATTCAAAAGACCACAAATCTTAAAACTCGACAGTTTTTTTTTTCCCTCGGTCGGGTGTGGGATTTGCACTGTCAAAAATGGAGATGAAAGTTCTAGATGTATCAGGAAAAAAGAAAGATCATGCCAAAAAGTAAGCGCAGACTGAATGCGTCAAAAACTATTAAATAATTAACTAAGCTTTCTTTTATTCCTGTGCACGTTAGCATTAGTCGCTGGCGCAGGTGTAGGCAACGCAGCGCCCCGATCGATTTTTAATGCGCCCTCGCTGGACTAATGTAAATGTATGATAGCCAGAGCGATTTACTTACTCTTGTCAAACGGCGATATACAGCAAGTAGTCAGTTGAGTTTAGGATTGTGCATAGATTAGCAGTTTGCTAACCTTGAGCGTATCTAATAACACGCACGTATTTTTTTTAAATGTGTGATCGTATTGGGAATAGAACAAGCGTAGACCGTGCATTTAAAACTACCAAGTAATCCGAAATAATTCTTTTCTTTCAAAACCCTTCATAGATAAATGTAAAAGAAAAAGAACATATTATTTTAACGATGAATGGGAACATCTATATAGTTTCGTTGATTACAAAGGGAAGTATATTTGTTTGTTGTGTAATAATAGTGTTGCGATTTCCAAGAAAAGTCATATTGAACAACATTTTAAGACCATTCATACCAATTTTGATAGTGACTATCCAATGAACTCTGAAATTAGAAGAGAAAAAAATTATTTCTTTAAAATCTTCAATAACTAACCAGCAAAGTTTTTTTTTCTAAACCACTGCAACAACATACAGCAGCAACGATCGCGTTATATAAAATATTGCATTTGCTAGCTAAGAATAAAAAACCCTTTACAGATGGAGAATTAGTGAAAGAAGCCATGTTAGAAGCTGCTGATTCATTTTTTGAAGAATTTAAAAATAAACAGGAAATAGTTTCAGCTATAAACACGTTGCAATTATCAACACGAACTGTTACTAGAAGAATTGAAGTAATTGCGGAGAATTTGGAGGCAGAATTAGCAAATGATATGGAAAATTGTATTTTCTTTTTTCTACAGATGGATGAATCGATAGACGTGACAAAACTATCACAATTAGCAATTTGCGTGAAGATGGTATTTTCTGATTTTACAACAAAAGAAGAATTCCTTAAAGTTCTACCATTAAAGGGAAGCACCAGAGGAGGAGATATCTTTTCTACTTTTAAAAAGTATATTACAGATGTTAAATTACCAGTACAAAAGTTATCGTCAATTACAACAGACGGGGCACCAGCGATGACTGTTAAGAAAAAAGGATTTATAGCCTAATGTAGACAGGATTCCTTATTCCCAAAATTTATTTCTTATCATTGCCTCATACATCAGGAAATGTTATGCGCAAAAACAATCGGTTTTCAACACGTATTTACGATAGTAACAAAAACTATTAATTCCATAAGATCGGGAGCTATACAACACAGATTGTTTAAATTACTTTTAGAAGGTGAGGATGTTCAGTTCACAGATCTTCTTTTACATACTGAAGTGAGGTGGCTGAGCAGAGGTAAAATACTTGAGCGGTTTATCATGCTTTTGCCTCAAATAAAGGAATTTATTGCATCAAGAGGCGAATTGTAGGAGCAATTAGAAAATAAGGATTGGCTAGTCGACCTCGGATTTCTGACAGATATAACGGCAAAGTTGAAGGAATTAAATTAAAAAATACAAGGGAAAAATCAGCATAACGCTGACATGATTAGTGCAGTAAATGCATTCAAATGCAAGTTAGTGTTGTTGAAATCCCATCTGTTGAAAAAATCATTATCACATTTCCCAAATATAAAATATACTGTTGAGAGTTTAAATTTTAATAATGAAACTTGTACTGCTACATCATATTTAGAAATTATAGATAAGCTAATAGAAGAGTTTTCTTCTAGATTTAAAGACTTTGCAGCATTAGAACCCGTTCTAAGATTTTTCATAAAATCATTCAGTTTTACTGAAGATGATGTCCTTGAAATAGTTTCAGTGTATTTCGAGCTTCATAATATCGAAGACCTAGAATTAGAAATAATAAACTTGCAAAGTGATATTATTTTAAAAGCACATAGTAATGATAAAGTGTTTTGGAACTTAGTCGATGAAAATAAGTATCCTATTTAAAGGAAATGTGTGCTAAAAGTTTATTCATATTGTGAACAACATACAATTGCGAGTCTTAGTTCTCAAATATGAAATATTTGAAATCAAAATACCGAACAAAGCTTAATGATTCACATTTAGATAATTGTTTAAGGACCGGAACTCTAAATATATCCCCAATTATAAGAAATTAGCTGAAAATATGGACACCCAAGTTTCACACTGAATTATATGTATCATTATGTATGACACCAACAAAATAAAGTTATAAAATATCTGTTTTTTAATGCCTATTTATACCTGTTGATTATCTGTAAAATATGCGTCCTCGGTAATTTTCAAATTTAGTACTGCGCCCTTAAGGAAAAACAGGTTGCCGACCCCTGGTTTACAGTCTGAAGTTTGAATTTTAAAGTACAGATATATAGCTTTTATTAATATTGGTATTGAAATGAAAGCAAAGGAGACAGATGCAATCCGAAAGATTGGACGAGTGCTTGGTATCAAATAAAAGAAAAAGGATCGATGGAACTTTTCAAGTAAATGAATTTGCATCTGTGTACTGTGGAGGCCAGAGATCTTCAGTTCGGTGTCTCTGATTTCGAACGCGTTCCCTGAAATGCATCACTGTTGAACGGGGGGTTTAAGTGGAATCGATGGAACGTTTGTGTTGGTGTCGGCTGGCCGTAACCAGGGAACAAAAGAACAAAAATGAGGAGTGCGTGCGTGCGGACGTTCTTTATCGTTCCGCCAATTTGGAAGCGAACAGAGGATTCCGCCCGCGACGACGAAGTGGCTGCTGGTTAGAAATGTCAAGCGAGAAACTGCACACACCTTTTTTTTTAAATTGATAATTAGCCGCCTTTGTCTACCATCTGGTTATGTTTGTGCGATAATATTTTCGGAAGCTATTGCGGAAAAACGTCGACATTTCGCTTAACTTTTTATTAATTTAAATTCTAATTAAAAATTCGAAAAAAGGGCTCCGAGGTGCACATTCCCGACCTCCAAGGTATACATGTACCAAATTTGGTAGCTGTAGGTCCAATGGCCTGGCCTGTTGAACGCCAACACACACACACACATTGTGCTTTATTATAAGTATATAGATTTAATCTCTGACATTTTACAAAAATAACTCAAAGTCAATTGTTATCCTGCGTGTAGTTGCTCTTCACATTCCGATACCATGTCTGTTTGACTTCATTATTTAACACGTTCAAGAGTAAAGCTCTTTACAAAGAGGTGTCAATTTTTCATCTCTTTTTTAATTTTAATTTTTTAAATTAATAATTAATTTTAATAGAAGAAAAAAAAATTTAAATCAGTTTTTTTAAAAAAAAATTTTAGGTTTTCAGAAATATT
The DNA here is from genome assembly GCA_026543055.1 of Argiope trifasciata. Lineage (NCBI taxonomy): Eukaryota > Metazoa > Arthropoda > Arachnida > Araneae > Araneidae > Argiope > Argiope trifasciata. The sequence goes on along the minus strand of JAPMOQ010052775.1, from coordinate 1,427,105 downwards.
GTTAATTTTAAGCACTATAAATACAAAAAAAAAATATTTGAAAATATAATATATTTTGTGAAATAGGAAAATGTATAGTAAATTTTAATCGAATTTAAGCAAAACGGTTAATACTGTACACAAAACTGTAATGCGGTTTTTCTCGGTTTGTCCTATTTTTCTTTGCACACTGGTTATGGAATATAATGAACCAAAATCTAAGAAAAATCTAGAGATGCAAAGAAGTTATAGGCAAAAGGCATTAGTGTAAATATGCATTTTTTCCATCAATTCACTTAATTGTTATAAAAACACTTATAAATGGAAAAGTATTTCACCAATACTAAAACTTTTGGTTTATTTCATTGCCCACATCTTTTAAAACAGACGCTGAAATGTTTATGTAAATATTTCTATCAGTTTTTGAGATATTATGTGAAGGGTGGAGAATTTCTAACAGGCAATTAAAAAAAAAATGTCGATTGAGAATTTTTCCAATATTGCCTAAATTGTTTTTTTAAGGACTGGCGTTATTTCGGCGTACATGACGGCAGATTTGTTTCGGGAGAAGCCCGGTGAGTTAGATTGGTCCTAAGAACTGAAACATCAAGATACCTTCTCCTATAGGATATTAATTAGTTTAATTATATTAACGTCCCGTTTTGGGGCAACACTAGGTCTGTTTTGCAATGGACTTTAGCATTTTGAACCACTATCAGATGACCACATCACACCAGCGGGAGGGCGTTTGACCCCGACAGATTTGACGTGCACCAGACACATTACACGGCGGTTTTTTCGCGGCAGTCGAGTCTCGAGCCTGCAACCCTCCGGTTCCGAAGCCGAGACCTTACCATCAGGCCACCGCGCCCCTACATAGTATTAATAAATCAAATCGCCAGTATAATTATTTAGTTTTGCCATTTCTTCCATATCAGCGAAATTTAAAGAAGGGGGGGGGAATCTTGTGTTTGGAGAGGCTGGAAGAAGCGAAAAGAAAAGGGGGGAGGATTTCGGCAACAAAAATTTGCTTTTTTCAAAAAAAAAAAAAAGATCTTTACATAATAAATTATTATATTTTTTACTTATTGACTGTGAAATCTATATAAATAAAAATGAATGTTTGTCTGCATGTCTCTTTATGTCTTCCTAAGCCGTTCATCCGATTGCGATTATTGTTCACACTTACGGGATGGTTATATGGATAGTACAATGGTCTGACATTTTTTTTAAAAAAATCGAATCTCAATCGCATCTATTTATCAAGGATTCATCTCCAAATAGCTCGCAGAAGAAACAATAGATTCGGTAGAAATGCTAAATCCAAGTGAAAGGCTCATATTTTGTAATTATAGTATGCAAATGTCTTGCAAATCATTCTCAGAAGTAACAAATTTATTTCTGATTATGAGAGAAAGTTTTGGGGATACCAACCCTGGAGGATTTAAATTTTAATTAAATGTTAGCGTTTTTCGCAGTAACCACCAAAAATATTGTAGTAAAAATAATTTTGCACCATCTTTATTTTCAAAAATTATCTTTTCAACTATATGAACGATTTTATGGTATAAATATATTTTCTATATTTAATCCATTTTGAAGGAAAATATTTTAATCCCATTTTCTAACAAAATTTGAGAATTTCGTACGAATATTTAACGAATTACGAGATACTTTAACCAGTTTCTTTCATCACCATTCTGAAAGAACACCAAGTTTTGCAATTCTAAAATACCAAATCTAATACATAAAAATGAATATTTGTTCGTCCGTATTTTGTGTACTGTCGTACCATTCATCCAATTTCGATAACACATTGCCAAATTATTAATGGATTTCACTTAATATTATTTTTTTCGGCGGCAGCAACGCGCCGGGCACCATCTAGTTGTTAAATAAAATTTGGTAAGGAAAACATCCTTTTTGCCTCAGTCTTTTGATACATAAGAATTCGCTCTTGATCTGTTTGTATCGATTTAGAAAAGCATCTAATCAAACTTATAAGCTTTTTGCATTCAGCTGACCAACCCGCTACCACTGAACGTAGCAGTATCGACAGGATTTGCTGTGGTCGACTGCTGAACAAGTATTGTCCAGCCTTACATGGACAGAACAATCAAACTGACATTTCTTTGTTGCCAATAGCTATCTTTCTCCCCATCTGCACACTCTCAGACAGTTGAAATGAAACTGTCCCATCTTTAACCTCCTATCCTTCAGGGTTTTGAGATGTCCTGGTACCGAAAGTACTGTACTTGAATCGTTATTGGCAATCTTCAGGTTTTTCCTTCACTCCGAGACCTCCATACATTCCATTAAATAGTGGTCGCGAGTACCCATTTCCCTACAGATGCATTTATTTTCTCCCAAATCTTTGGAACTAACTTCTGAGCTGGACGCATTCGGGCCGGAATGCAGTGGGTGGGATCGGCACCTTTGTTTTTGCATCTGTTTTTCGAACGGTTTCGGTGAGTCACGCACTGAGAATGAAAGAAAACGATTCACGGCTGATAAAAGTGCGATCGGTGATTTTGAGCTCGTATCATCTCTTATCTGCGACCGAGCAACAGAGAGAGAGAAGGAGGGGGCGGACCCTCCGAACATTTTTAATCTTCAGTGCAACCAGTGTTTTTTAAGTGCAGCCTTATTCACCGAGCAAAGTCTGAAAAAAGAATGGCTGCAATGAAACAAAACACAGAATAAAATTATTAACGGATATTGAAATCAACAACATGTATTAGATGAATATGACTTCCTGCTGCACTATCTGCGTAACATGTGACATTTAATTTTTTTCCTTCAAAATTTTTAATCTTGTTGTGTGGGTTGTATCGTTTCATTCTGATTTATTTATCATAGCATTACTTCGATTCAAAACTTGATAATACCATTTTATTTATTGTTTACATTTTCTTATTATTTTCGAAACCATTTGAATTTTTCTTATGCATTTTTTGATTAAAACAAATATGTTCGCAAAAGTCTTGATAAAACGTTCCGAGCCTGACCTTGCCCTGATGCTTTTGAACCTACAGACCTGTAACAGATATTGAAAATAGGTTGTGACAGAGAATAGGAATTAAAAAGCAGTTCTTAAATATTGTTTGTCCAAAACAACTGAAATTATTCTGATAAGATAGTAGGGTACACTTTTAAGTTAGTAACAAGATGAGACCGGAAAATGGAAAATCCTCATATTAACAACTAGCTATGACCCGCGACTCAGTTCACGTGGAAATTTTGATGTATACGCTCAAAAAACTGTCAAATGGTGACATATAAAAAAATGAAACCTACCCTAAAAACGATACATTTAAAAGTATAAGCATACGAGAAAAATGCATAACATGAATGCAGTTTAATAACAAAAACATACGACTAACGTAAAGACAATTTATTTTCACTGAGTACCCGAAATAAACAAAACAGCCGATCAAGTCCGGTCCAATCCATTTTATTTATAGATCGGGATGGAGTATTCGTTTAGGTCAGCCATTTTATCATTTCACTCGCAGCGTGGGAACAGCTTCGGCTTTTGGCCGATTCAGCATTTTGCAAAATTAAATTCATTGAGAAAGTGGGAACGGATCGGGAAATAAGAGAATATTTTTAGAATGACTCTGATGTGGGCTAAATTAAGATAAAACTTTAGAAATTCCAATTCTTATATTAATTTAATTCTTTTCTGAATGCATTTACTACACTTTTTTTCTTTTTTTGTACATGCTACTTATCAATTTTTGTCCTTTTTTGTTGAATATTTAACTTATCAAAATTAAATGGCATTTTTAATTTTACTTTTTCAAAAACTCCTGATTTTTCCTTGGAATAAATTTGCAAATGACATCCATTTACTTTTAACAGCTAATGACTCGGCCGCCTTTAATCACGAAGGAACAACCCGTTTTTAATATCTGGGTCAGAGAGTTAAGATTTTTTTAAAAATTAAATATGTCTGGTATGTACAAATAAACAGAATTAAACTTTTTTTTTCAATTTTTTTTTCAGTACAGATATTATTGACCCGAAAACAATATAAAATATGATTCCTTGCTTGATTTTAAATATGATTCTTTACTTCATTAGAGCAGACATCTCGTATAAACAATTTAAATTTTATTTTTTCCCCTTAAAATTATTTTTAAAGGGTTATATTTATATATTTATTATGTGATTTATTTGCGGAAACTCAATTGCATATCAGATAGATTTTCTTTTTACAGAATACTTTCGGCGGAATATATATATTTTTTTAAAAAAGTGAGCGTCCCAGTTGAAAAGCGATCTTCATTTGCGGGATATTTTTAATTTTGAGTCACGAATAGGAAATTCTGCAAACGGACGAGGATTCCTTTTTTGTCCTTTTTCCGCGCCGACCACAAGGGCCCTCCACGCAGACTGTTTATTTCTCCGAGATAAGGGCCCCGGCGCCGGATCCGAACTGAGGGCCTTTTGTCGGGAGGTGTCGCGGAAAGGGCCAATCAGGGCTCGCCTCATTCATTCGTTTCGGGGATTTTGTCTTGAGTTTCGAAACCTCGCGATGCAACGCCCACGAGGAATCAGGGAAATTCCTCAAAAGTGGACGACAAGAGATTCGGAGAATACTCACACATATATATACTAGCTATGACCCGCTAGTCTATTCCAGTGGAAATGTTGATGTATATGCACGAAAAACTATCAAATAATGACAAAAAAAGAATCTAACCTAAAAACGATATATTCGAAAGTATAAGCATATACGAAAAATATATAACATAAATACAATTTAATAACAAAAACACGCAACTAACGTTAAAAAAAATTATTTACTTTGTACACTCAAAATAAAACCAAACAGTAAATCGAGTCCGGTCCAATCCATTTTATTTATGGATCGAGATGGAGATAGCTACAACAGTATTATACGCATCATTTTTTAAACTTTTAATTTAAATAAAAACACAGTTGTCAGCTATCACGAGCGAACTTTCAACGCCAGATGGCGTAACGCACGTCTGACTTTCCTACGGACGTAGTAACGCAATGCAGATTAGAAATATTTTACTTCCTTTGTTCTATTTTCTTTTAATTTAAAAGTACTTCAGAATGAATCCAAAAGATCGATTCATCAACAACATTTGATTTTAAGTACATGAAACACCAAAAAAACAAACAGAATCGTTTGAAATAATTGGTCGAAATTCTCCTAAGCCTGACCTCTTATCTAATGGGGGGGAAAAACGGAGCCTTACTCACCTTTGGCTGGATTTGGCCTCAGCTTTTTGGCTCGAAAATTAGTTTTTAATGAATAAAAATGAGCCACTGCTTGAACCGGAATAAAAAGTAGTCTCTGCTCTATTTCTGACTGTAATCTATCTCTGTGCTAAACTTCATCTCCTTCCGTTCAGCTGTTCTGGCGTGATGGAGTAACACACATCCATCCGTGAATCAAAACATGCACACTTTCACATTTATAATATGAGTATAGATATCCCTTCTCCTGTCTGTTATTCGGAATGAAGATTATTATTTGATGCTTGGAAACCAAAATGGCAGTAATTTCTGTTAACTCCTCACACCACATCGATTTTGTTTAATTATCTCTAATATCTTACTCTTCAAAATAACCACGCCATGCCAGAAACAAATTTTTATTACAGCAATTTTCGAACAACGACAAATACATCCACAGCTCGCGTCACGTAATTACCTGGAATCAGGTGATTGGAGAAATGCGCGCGACCAATTTCATTTCAAAATTAAGACATCCCAAAAAGAGGAGCATTCTTCCTTTTCTTCTCGGTTAAGAAGGCACAGCATGCTGTTAAAATGAGCATTTTCATTGTTTTGTTTCCTCTGGCAGGTTCCAGCATGTGATGAAGATCAACAAGTTGGGTGACCCTCTTCGCAATTTCATTTGTAAATCGCCGTGTTATCGTATCAAATTATCGTGTTCACGTTCTAGCCGTTGTGCTCTCGTGTGCAAATTGGAATATGGCTCTACACTCTGTCCACGACAAGAACTCTGTTAGACGTTCGTCTATGTTTATAGAAACAGATTACTGTAGGAAGAGTTTATTTCGCGGAGGTAGAAAATCATTTGAGTTTCTCGCTTTGGCACGTTTAGCGCCAAACTGGCGATATTCTGCATTACTGCATTTAATTGTCTGTGTTGGCTCATGGCAGGGGGGGGGGCACGTTCAATAGGTCCTCCAAGTTCCCATCACAAAACAATACCTCTGGGGGTACTGAATCAGGGATGAGTCGGTCTCTGATTCGGATCTCAATTCTGACTTGCAGATGGGTGAGTGAGTTCGACCGTCCCCTAAAAAGGGTTGTGTCGTGTGTGTTCGAGGAAAATCACCTGAACGGTGCTCGTTCACAACGAAAGGCGCACACCTCTGCCTTCATTCGACAGAGCTCTGCTCATTCGGCTTGGTATGACCAAGTGGCATTAGACAACAATGACAACAACAAGCATTTGATTGTTGAAAACAAATTTTTAAAAAACCCCAAAGGTCTGTCCTTTCTTAAAGCGAAAAGAATCAACATTTCCTTCATAAGTGCATTTGTCAGCTGTCGCCAGTCTAAAACAATACGGATTTATTTGTAAAATCATACAAAATCAGAGGTGACAAAACTGACATGAACGGTCTCGCGTTCTCTAAAATACAAATATCTGATCGACAGAGGCCTATTAATGCCACAAACTGACGACGACAACTGAAAGTAGGTCAAAGGAGGGGGACAAATAGCCGTGGACAGGCGTTCCCAGTACCACCAGATCTAATGTTATAAAACGAAATTCATCACTAGTGTATCTCTCCCATACGGGCGCCCGCTGGAAGGTTAATGTTAGGAATACATGTAAATTGTGATTCATTATTTTTAATTCGGTAATTAAATTAATTGATTAATTTTATATTGATTCATTTCTAATTTATTATTTCTGTGTCGATCCAAGCCTGGTCATTTTGGTTGTTTCTTTATTTTAATCAAAAATATAATTTGGTTTCCGTCAATGTCCTCATTAAAATTTCTGCCGCCGCTGATGAAAATATCTCCTTTTACAGCTGTCCATCCACAAACTTCCGTTTGATGCAGCTGACAATTTTATCTTGGAAAGGTCAGCTGAAAAAGAACTATTAAGGTATCCGACTATGTTTGAAGGAAAAATTTTGAGAAATTGGATTTTTTAAAAAGAATTCATAACTATGGTTCTTAGATGTATTGCCAACTATAATACAAGATACTATAAATAAAGTAAAATTATTTGAAAATATAATATATTTTGAGAAACAGGAAAGTATGTAGTAAATTTGAATGAAATTGAACCCAAACGGTTCACACTCTACGCAAAATGGTAATTCAGCCATGCTATTTTCCTTTGTGCACAAGTTATAGAATGTAATGATGACTGAAATGAACCAAAATCTAAGAAACATTTTGAGATGCAAAGAAGTGATGGATAAAAAGATACGTATAGCTGCATTTTTACCCATAAATTCACTACTTAATTTTTCTGAAAACACCTATAAATGAAAAAAAAGTATTTAACCAATAATAAAAGTTTTGGTTCATTTCATTCCCCATATTATTTATAACACGAGCTTAAATATTTATTTGTATGCCCAGTTTAGTTTTTGAGATAACATGTTAAGGTATCCGACTACTTTGAAAAGGCTGGTATTCGACCACATTAGCGATTTTTTAAAAAAGTGTTATTGCTTGTAATACGGACTTTTTTCTTTCCAAAACAGTTTGTTTTTTCTTAGAAAAGGAAGGTCTAACCTATTATCCAAAGGAATTTTAAGTAAAATTTATTTTTCAGCGAAAATTTGTCTTTAACTTCAATTTTAATTTTTATAACAGTTATCCACTATTGACATGATACCCCAAAAAATAATAGAGGTATTTACATAAAAATTTCAGAGTATGTTTTAAATAGCATAGGCAATGAAATGAACCAAAAGTTTTATTGTTGGTGAAATACTTTTTCATTTATAGGTGTTTTAGAAAAATGAAGTTGCGAATTGATGGAAAAAATGCGTCTATACGTATATTTTTACCCGTCGCTTCTTTGCATCTCAAAATGTTTCTTAGATTTTGGTTCATTTCATTCCTCATTCTATTCTATAACTTGTGTACAAAGAAAAAAAGGATGGCTGCATTACAATTTTGTATAGAATGTTAAACGTTTTGGTTAAATTTCATAAAATTTACCCCACATTTTCCTTTTTCTCAAAATATATTATATTCACAAATAATTTTTGTTTGTATTTTTAGTGTTTATAATTGATAATACATCTAAAAATGCAGTTTATCATAGTTCTGTTTTTCTAACCTTCTTATAAATAAACATGATTGGAAATGTTTTTGCAATCGAAGGAGAAAAGAAAGAAAAAAAAAAACAACGAGTGAACACACGCATCTTTTTTATCAATCCAATTTGTTCAGAAACAGCAAAGTTTAGTAAGATTGTGTAGTAACAATGTGTCTGTATTTTGAAAAAGTCTTCTACCAGTTGTGTTGTTTGCCTTTTAATCAGTGACTTCCCGTTGGTGTGTTTTGTTGCAAATTCGTAATAAAGAAAGAAAAGCAAAATAAAACCAGCGTTGTTACTTAAAAAAGGCTTCTTTTGTGCGCCCGTTGAATGAAATAAAATAAACATAAGCCTCGAATTTTCAAATACAATTCTGTTTACTATTACTCCGCAGGAGCGCGAGCTTTCACTGCTCCCCATTGACTACAGAAGTCAGGTGAAAACGAACCCAGAATTCGAACAAGGAAGACGGAGCGAGGGGGGAGGAAGGGGAGAGAGAAACTCTCTCCGGCGCCCTGATTGGTCGGAAGGCTGCAGATGGCGTCTTCGTCAGCGTTGAGTGGGCAACTCGCGCTCGGCAAAGAGCTAGCTCGATAGAAACTTTTTCCTCGGAGGAGGGTTGTTGAATGCGCGTAATCGTAACCGAAATAGTCAGCTGTGCAGAGAAGGGCCGAGGGAACGCTCTCCGGTCAAGTGCATGCGTCAGATTTTGTGGTGAACTGCAGGCCCTTCTTAAAAATGTCGAGTGGTCAGCTGTTCTGAGCGGCGGATGTCTCGAATTTTCGCAGAAAACCCAGATTAGGCCTAGCGGTGCGTGGGCCATGCCGGCTTTCCAAAAAAGGGTGTTCACGACACGAACGATTTTCTGATCAAGGCTTCCGTCGCCTACTCCCGTGTTTGGGATTCTTTTTTTTTTCTTTCGTTCCGTCACTTTTGATTTCGGTGGCCTAGAGAGACTCCCATTCAACCAGTGGGATCGACTCCCGACCACCTGTACACGTAGACGGAAGTCGCAATCCTCTGCTCGCGGTCTCCGGACGCAGTGACTGCCGCCTGACGAGCCATCGGAAAAGCGAACTGTTCGAATTCTTTTTTCGAAGCCGATCCCCTGTCGGCTTCCCCCATGGAGCTAATAATGGAGAACCACCACACCAACGGGACCAATGGAGAGCAGGATCCAAGCCTCGTGCAGTACGAGTCGAGTTTACACAAGTTCAAAGGTAAGCTGTTGTTGACTTCGCTCTGGCACGGACGCGAATCCGACTCACAAGTTTTATGAATCGCTGGTTGCGATCGTCGGAAAATTCGCATTCAATATTCGAACGAAACGATGGATGACATTTTTCCGCTGTCTGAATATTTATTCATATACATTATTTTTCCTTTTAACAAACTTGTATTCTAAACTATCTCGCTATTGTTGTATCGAAACATTTTATTTATTAATTTTTATACATACCGATTTCACCCAAATCATTTTTTTAAAACGGAACTAGATTGGATGTTTGAATTTCGAAGAATATATATATTTTTTTTTTATGAAATAACTTTGTTTTTAAATACATAGAATTTGCTTGCATTTTTAAACATTCGATTTTGTTCCTGATCAATATGAAAACGTTTTATTTTTAAACTTATGCTTTGTTTATTTACTTTAACTTATTTAAGGAGGTATTTTTGTCGCTTTTCGTGATATTTTTCTGTCCTTAATAAACCCTATACTAAAAAGAAAATGCATTCAGTGTCATACATTTTTTGCTTTTTTAAAATTTAATATTAATGTGTAATAATACTGTATTATTTTCATAATAAAGATTAAAAATACTTCAGTGATTTATTCTAGTTGTTTGTAAACAATACTAGCATCGTATACAAGTCATAAATTATCATCTATCGGTTTGCAGTAAAAGGAAGGAGACCATATCTGAAACAGCATTAAATTTAGAAAATTATTTCTTTCTCCTTGTTTTTACTTTAGAATACTGCAATCTTCCCTCATTTAAAACAGTGAAAAAGAGTGTATTCAGTGCCATTAAAACGGATCAAAACTGCAATTTTAACAATATATTTTCTCGAAAACTAAATGGAACTTTTAAGTTTAAAATGAAGAAAAAGATAAATCTGAAAAACGTGAAGAATTTAAAAATTAACTTGGAATGATATTATACGAATTGACTAGAATATTAAAACAAAACTGTATTTATGGAATTAAGAATTTAATGGTAAATATTCTTTTTTGTACATGACGATATTTAATCTTGTAAAGCGAAATTTCACTTATACAGTTTCTGCGGTAATAAATTTTTTTAACGAAATTCATTTTAATGAATGAATTTCGTTAAAGAAATTGTAGTTAGGAAATGTGATTCATATTCTTAAAAAATAAAGAAAATTAGCTTTGCTTTTTGTGGTGCGCAAGTTTCCTCTTTGAAATAGTCTTTTTTTTCCCATTCAAAACTTTTTCACGAATTCCTTTTCATTTTACACAGAAATTTTATTTAAAATACTCGAATGCACGTTGCTTTCTTTTTTCATGTGTTCAGCCTTCTGGTGATTCATTCCATTTTGTTCTTGAAATGATTGTGACTTGAGGGTCTTTTTTCAATGAATCTGTAATTGAGTTTTAAGTTTAAAAAGGCACGAATGCATCACCATCTTATCTAGGAACTACCCATTTGACAGCTGATAAAATAGTTCGGTTGATTGTGAAAAACAATGAGTAATTGTGCCGAAGTGAATTTATCTTGCTTCCATTTAGAGCGGCCTTCGTTTTAAGACGTGCATTATCCAAGAGTGAAGCAAAGCAGCAGTTCATCGGCGGTCTAGGCTTACTTATCTGTCAGAACTATGAACCTAAAATTCGGTCAGATGATGCTTTTTTAACGAAAGCTAAAGTGGGGGGGGACACCTTTGGGTATGACTGTGAAAACTAAATGCAGTTTTCCAAATAAAGCTATTCTTTTAAACATGTGAAACTACTAAGGAATTCTGTATTGGAAGAAAGGAAGAAAAAAAAAAAAAAAGAGATAAAGCAGGAGTTTTTCATTTTTTTTTAAAGATCAAGAAGCTCGAACAGTTTTCAATAGATTTTATTTTCATGGAACACTTTCTGCATTATTTTCCCTTCTAGTTAAGACAAAGTGGAGGAATTTCGGTCTTCCAAAGGTCTATTATATTCAGCAACGATTTCTCGCTCATCCATTTTTAAAGAGAAAACAGTTCTATTTTGTCCAACTTGTGTACTTTCCAGAGTAATAAATTTTGTAAAAAAATACATTTGTGCTGTTTTATCCTGTACTGTGGGCAAATCATCCATCGATTGAGCGAGGAGGCATGTTGTTATGAGCTGAGTAAAAGTACTATAATTATACTTGTACAAGTACTTGCTATATAATTACAATCCACAAAACAATTACTATAAGTACTAGTTTTTTTAATTAAAATATCGAACTACGTTCGAAGGAAAACTTTTGAAAAAATGGATTTTTTAGAAATTATTTTTGGTTTATAGATGTATTGTCAATAATAAACAGAATAAATACAAAAATAATTGTTTGAAAATATAATATATTTTGAGGAAGGGAAAAATATGTTGTAAATTTTAATGTAATTGAACCAAAATGGTTTACACTCTTAACAAAATTGTAATAAAGATATCTTCTTTTTCTTTGCACATAAGTTGTGGAATACAATAATGAACAACCAAAATTTAAGAAAAATTTTGAGATGCAAAGAAATTATGGGTAAAAATATACGTATATATGCATTTTTACCATAAATTTACAACTTAAGTTTTCTAAAAACACCTATAAATGAAAAAGTATTTCACCAATCATAAAACCTTTGGTTCATTTCATTACCCGTATTATTTGGAACGCAAGCTGAAATGTTTACGTATATAACTATATTAGTTTTGAAGATATCATGTTGACGCTGGAAAATTTTTATGAAAATTAAAGTCTTGAGGAAATTGAAGTTAGTTACAAATTTTAGTAGAAAAATATGTAACCCTGGATGATAAGTCATGCCTTCCTTTTCTTATAAAAGTTAAACTGTTTTTGGAAGATAAAAGGTTGAACTACAAGGAATAATAAGATATTTTAAAAAAATCCTCAATGTGGTTGATAATCAGTGTTTTAAACGTAGTCGGATACCTTAAGAGTGATACCTTAAATGTGAATATTAATCCAATTTGATTGAAATTCGTCTATTTTATGAAAATAAAGAACCAAAAAATAATAATTAAACGAATTTAAGTGAGTAAAATTTAAATTAATGAGTTCAGTCAGAACAAAGTAATGAAACCCATTACCTTTATTGAAAATTAAGATTTGGGCAACATTAAAGCCAGAAACTTATGTGATGTTATTCTGTGTGTTTTCCAAAGTTTTAAAGCGCGCAATTGTTTCATATCCATCCGCTCCAATATTTTCACCATTCGTTGTTATTCGGTTTCTTCTAAATTCTAGATTCAGTTTTCGAATCATTTATACTTTTCAAAAATTACTTGTACATTTAAAAATTAGTCTATCGCTTCATACATCTTTAAATGGTTTATATTTCTCGATTTACATTTTTTATCTACAACTACATGGTTTAATGGTCGATTTGTTTTTTTTTATTGTTGTGGATCCCTTATGTAAAATAATTATTGAATATGTTTCGTATAATTCTGCGATATCTAAAAAATTTACGAAATATTCTAAGTGAGATAAATCATTTTTTGTATCAATAATATCGCGCATCCATTACCCCATTCAAGAATTTATTTATTTAACAGGTCTTCTTTCAGTTTTAAAAATGTAAGAATGGACTCAAACAATGATCTATTATGATGAAAAAACGCTATGCCTGATAATATTTTGAGAAGTAAGGAGTTTTCGTTACTGTGAAAAAGATTTTTTCCTTAAAAAATGGAGGCCTTAAATTATAAGGGCAATAACTTTTCTCACCATCCGATAACGCTCTTGTAAATGCAAAAAAAAAAAAAAAAAAAGTAAAAAAAAATTAGTGGGAAACTTGAGGAAGTTAATTTTAACTCATTCATTTCCACCAAGTTAACAGAGAAGACTATTTCCCCCTTTTTATTGAAACAGCTGTGCGCGGAATCACCTCCCCCCTTAATATTTTATGCTATCAAGTTTCATTTTGTTTTCATTTAATTGATTACTTTATTTGTGCAATAGTATTGCTTCTGACTTTGTGAACTAAAAATCTGATTCTTGTTTTTATTTAAAATGCAGCTGACGTTTCTGCTGTTCCTGAGCTGTTCAAATTCCTGTCTGTGCTTGAAAAGTATCAATGTTTTGATTGAGATGGGAATATGCAGAATCATGGCATTATAGATTTCATGAATTATATCGTTTCTAAACGGACCATCGTACTTTTGGGCTAAACAGAGAAACCATTTAAATGGCGTTTGAGATGTTCTGATTTCAAGGCCCAATAATGATAATAAATTCAAAACAAAAGGTTATTTCACATCATAAATTCACTGTTCATTTCGTTGCAAAACTAAATGTGTTTTCGTGATAATTTTGCTCGCGATATGTATATATGTTATCACTTCAGTATTGTCAAACTGACAGCTAATCATGTTTTTCAAATTTGGACACGATTTTGCTTATCGATTCGGTGATTCTATTATTCCGTGCTGTTTGGCTCTCTTTAATCAACCAGAAAGGAAATTCGAAATAATTTTGATACGAAGAAAATAACAAACGTATAACTCTTGATAAATTGCTGATCTAACGAATGGCTAAAATTCTTTATCTTATCGAATGATTCGTGAATTAATACAGCAGAACGATTCTAATTTTTTTTCTTCAGAAATTGAAATTAAATCTTGTCGAATTAGACATGTGCTAATGAGTAATTCGTAGCGTAATGAAGACGGAAGCTGATCATGTGATGTGAGCCAAATGTGTTACGTCCATTTTAATTGTGCGATGCATTGCGGATCCACTTTTCTCTGTTTAAATGCCAGTATATGTGTCAGCATCAGCAGTCAACCACAACCAATCCTGTCGATACTGTTCAGTGGTGGCTTGGTGGTCGGCTGTATGCAAGAAGTATATGTATCGACATTATTAATTCTTTGATTCTGAAAATTTATTTATGAAAACTCATTTAATAATCAAATCTTTCCATCCTAGAAAATACCATCTCTTTGGTTAAATCCCATTCGAATTTTTGTTGTCGTCGAGTGAATAAATGCGTCCGCGTGAAAACATTTTCCCTTACTCCGGATGTCTGTCCGTCTGAGCAGCCATTTTGGAGGCATCGCACAGCGTCCCGTGACTCATGAGACAGCGAAGAGGAAAAAGAAATATCTCCTTCCAAAGATGGACAGACAGACGAGCGAGCAGCCTCAAAAAGGAAGTTTCGTTGCCAGACACCCGGGAATTCGATTCGAACCTTTGTTCCTCGTCATGCAGATTTGGCTCTTGTGTTGCTTCATTAAACACCTAAATGAAATGAACCGCACCCATTAAACGATCTTGATAATGAATTCATTTTTATTTCCGTTTATTGAATCCTGCACTGCTTTTAATGGAAATGTATTCCAGATTTTTTTTTAATAACCAAACCGCCGCCGAAAAAAATATTATTAAGTACAATCAATAGCAATGTTTTATCGAAATCGAATGAATGGTACGAACAATATATAAAACACGAACAAACATATATTCATTTTTATATATTAGATTCGTGTATTCTTTTAGAATTGTAACATTGGTGTTCTTTCAGAACAGCAAATGAAATAAACTATTTATTGTATCTCGTGCTCAGAATTCGCAAATTTAATTTTAGGAAATGGGATTAAAATAGTTTTTTTAAAATGGATTAAATATAGAAAATATATTTATACCATAGATTCGTCAATATAGTTGAAAGCATAATTTTTGAAAAATAGGATGGAGCAAGGTTACTTGTACTACACTATTTTTGGCAGTTGCTGTGAAAAACGCAAAAATTGAATTAAAATTTAAAAATCCCGTGTTCCTCTCCCCAAAACTTTCTCGCATAGTCTATAATAAATTTGTTACCTCTAAGAATGACTTGCATGACAATTGCGTACTTATAGCTATAAAATATGAACCTTTCACTTTTATTTAACTTTTCTACAGAATCTATTGTCTCCGGCTTGTCGTTTGGAGATTAATACTTGGTACAGATTCCCAATTTTTATAAATTTAATTTTAGATAATTGGGCTCTGCCCATAACCATTCCGTAGGTATCAACAATAAGCTGACCAAGTTTCATCGCCATCGGATGAACGGTTTAGGAAGGCATAAGAAACATACACACATTCCTTTTTATTTATTTAGACAATTTAAGCATTGCTACGAAACCTTAACTGTTATTAATGCTATTGCATATTGATAATGACATAGGATAAATGTCATCTGATTGGTAAAAGTATTGCATTTAAATTCTAGACAGAATGTCAGTTTCAGACCTATATTAATGCGTTTTATTAAAATTAAGGCTTATTAAACAATGAACAGAAACGCTTAATTTAACAGAGTAATTTTTAATGCGAGATATTCTTTCGAATAAATATAAAACAAAGACCTCTCTTATTCCTTTAATTTGCTTTTTTAATTAAACCTGGCTCCTATACTCGGCATTGCAAGAGATTAAAATGCTTGATACTTTTTTATGTAAAAAGCGACTTTTTTACAAAATCATTTTATCGTCTGAAACTTGTAAAATTAGAATAAGCATATGAAGCGAAGCAGACGATTTTTCAAAAAAAAGTCAATAACTATTTTTTTCTCCAGTTATTATTAATTCTTAATTTTTATACATGAATTCTAAATCATTAGAAAAATTTTAATGAACGTTTTCTGACATGTAATTAAATAGTCAATTTTCCCTGAAAGAAGAAGAAAGATCTGTTATTATACCAAATAAATTCTTGTGGATGAAATGTTCCAAGTTACCATGGAATATGGGTTCAGTGACTTCTGAGAATCTAGAGACCTGAGCAAAAGTTTGACTTTAAGCTCATATGAAGATGACACTCATACATTCGTTTGCACGACCTCTTTTTACAGGGAGTCACTCTCTGACACCTCATGGATAGATACGGCCCCACAAGATTTCATCATTTGAGGTGAGGGATTGTAAAAGATAATATTTATGTTCCAATGTTACCCGCAAATGAATGCGGCTGGAAACAACGGATTGCTGATGCTGCTTTATAGCGTACCAGCTGGCACCCGGCGCGTTGCCACAGAAGAAATAATTTTGGAAATATCGTTTGGAATTTGAAATAGTTCTCTTGTTTACTTAAGAATGATTTTTTTTGTCGGCAGTGTATACATTCATTGAAATCGAAGACGCACAAATAGTAATTATTCTATTTTTATTATTCCATTCGACAAGAAAATATTTATTTTTATTTATTAGATTTGCGTGCGAATGTTCTTTTATAATTGGTAATACTCGGTGCTCTTTCAGAATGGTGATGAAAGAAATAATTCTTTGTATCTCATGATTCGTTTAAAATTCGTTCAGAATTCTCAAGTTTAATGTTAGGAAATGTGATTAAAATATTTTCTTTTGAAATTGATTAAAACATAGTAAATCTATTTATGTCTTTAATATTATTGGAAACATATTCTTTTTTGAAAACTAAGATGGTGCAAAATTATTTTTACTATTATATTTTCGGATGGATTCCCCTTAAATTTTCTTGCACGCATTTCTAATAAATCTATTGCCTCAAAAAAGGACTTCGGTGCAATAGCTCCGAAATTTTGTTTGACAGAATCTTTACTGAATCTGTTGTGTCTCCTCGGCGAGTATTTGGTGGTCAATACATGGTAAATAGATGCGAAAATATTTTTTATACTATAGGTCATTGTATTATGCCTATAGCCTTCACATAATTGCAAGTAGGACACACAGACACACATTCATTTTTATTTATGTAGGTTGAGTTGGGATTTACGCGCTATCACAGTATAACTGAAACCAGTGATATCGAGCTGAACTGTTCCAAAGTTTTCTTTTCTATGCATGCATCATCATTCTGTGTTGTTTGTTTTTAGAAAATGTAGCATTTTGAGAAATATTTTTTTTCACTTTGAGCGAGCCCTTATGTCCGCATTTTCGCACGAACTACCAGCAGATATTTCAGTTTGTATTAATAATGGTCAGTTTCAGAATTGTATCAGAATTCATTTAAAGTATTCGACTATATTAAAAACTATCGAGCACATGGGCGACTTTTTAAAAATTATTATCTCTTTAAATTATTATTCTTTGCAAAACAGCTTCTCTTTTCTGGGAAAAGAGAAAGGACTGAACTGTCATCCAGGGGAATTTTAAGCAAAACATATTTTTCATCAAAAATTTGTCTTCAATTTTCACAAAACCTTAATTTTTTTAAAAATTTTCCACCATTAACATGATATAAAAAGTAATCGAGGTATTTACATAAAAATTTCAGCGTGTGCTTTAAATAATACGGGCAATGATATGAACCTAAAGTTTTATTGTTGGTGAAATACTTTTTCATTCATAGGGGTATCATTCATATTTTAGAAAAAATAATTTGTAAACTTATGGTAAAAATGCATACTTGCTCATATTTTTATCCATAATTTCTTTACATCTCAAAATGTTTCTTAGATTTTGGCTCATTTCATTCCTCATTATATTCCATAACTTGTGTAGAAAGTTAAGTAGAATTGCTGCATTACAGTTTTGTGTAGAGTGAACCATTTTGATTAAATTTCCTTAAAATGTACTGCACATTTTCCTGTTTCTCAGAATATATATAATATTTTCAAATAATTTTGTTGTATTATAATTGACATTACATTTAAAAACCACATTTTTAAATAGTTTTTAAAAAATCCTATTTTTTAAAAATTTTGGTTCGACCGTTGTCGGATACCTTTAAAGTTAAGTTAAAAAATACATAAGTTAGCGCAAACAATGGTAGAAATTTTCATTCTTATTTGCATTGCATTTAGTCAATTTGTCCCATTTATCAAAATGAGGTTCGATGAAAAAAAAACACACAATTTTGATCTAATTTTGAGAAGTTATTTCTTTTGCAAAGACTTGACTGGAAACATTTCTGAGTTCTGTGTTTATAGTTCGCAGTCAATTGAATTGCCTCCAGTGCATTAGAAACATCATCGAAATGAAACTTTGAACACATTACATAAAACTAATTATAAGGCCACTTCGTTTATAACAATGAAAAGAAGTTATTACCCTCTGTGTATTTAATGAATCTTGGAATCAAACTAACTACATAAATTTAATTTTAACCCTTTGCGATCGGCCGATTTCTCGGATGGGAGCAGCAGCTGGTCGGAGCACATTCAGCTTTTAGGGGTTCATTTCTCCCTCAGTGATTTGAAGCAAATGCATGGATATTAGAAAACGCCGAATTCGTTGAAACTGACTTATTGTGTTAAATAGCGCTTATCATGCATAAAAACATAAATTTTTAATTTCTGTCAATTTCCAAAGTGTGATATTTTGCAAAACAATCGCCGATATGAAGTCCT
>JAPMOQ010052775.1:1384313-1408182 GCA_026543055.1 Argiope trifasciata | reverse complement strand
TATATATATATATAAAGCAAAATAAGCCAAGTTAAAAGGAGTATAACCGAATCATCAAAATTATTTGAGAAAGTCTTCAGGCTGGATTCTTTTTCTATTAGTTGTAATTTTGATTCGGTTGTATTCCTTTTTGTTTGGCTTATTTTGTTAATTAATTTAGATTCAGCTGTATTTTAGTTGTAGCTGCATTTGCGCTCACTAAATACAGTGATTGTTTTTTTTTTTTTTTTAATTTGGTTCGAATCGGAAATAATTTTTAGTTTCGATTTCAATTTTTAGTTTCGTTTCTGTAATTCGTTTCGTTTTTGTTTCGTTTACTTAAGTATATTAATTATATTAAGTTAGATTTGTTTCATAAATAGGTTTTATTTCATTTTTGTGAACATTTTGTTGTTTAATTCCAAATTAAATTTTAATTTCGATTTTGCCCTAATTAGGTTAGATTAAATTTTTTTTTGACTCAGGAAATGGGTTTTAATTATTTTAATGCTTTAATGGTTGTTATATGGCGACTTTTACGAAGATTTGCGAATGCCGCCACTGTGCCGGCATTGACCGCAAAGGGTTAATATACAAAAAAGAACTATACAATTTTAAATTAAATAGGCCCTTTTTGATCCTTTTTTTGAAATTCATCTAGTATTAATATAAAGGACAAATTATTTGTGTAAAATGACTTTCCTGTGGGGTCGCTTGATTGTATGAATGACATTCAAAAGTTGGATTCACTTCACTTGTTCAGGTAGACGAAAAGACCAGAGTACATTATTGTTTGTGTCATTTAAGAAATTAGAGAAAATAGCAGATGTCTTCTGATCTAAGTAAATAATTTTCAATCTCTTGCGACTCTATCATCCGGCATAAAGTATCAATTTTGTCAACATTTTATTTTGATATAGTGATAGTATCTTATTGAATTCAATCTATCTTGATTTATCGATCGAGTTTTGTGTAACCCAAATACTAAAACAGTGTTGTGGCAGTTCAAAAGAATTGTCTTACTCACTTCAATCTGTTTTAGAGGGGAGTAAGAAAGGGGGATGAAATGAGAGAAACGGTCAAAAACACAGACGTCTGAATCATTCTCAATGTCAGAAATATTCCGTCATCTCCATTTAGGATAATGTAGCGATTCAGCTTCTTCCCGGCCTGACCATGGTGGTTTCTTTTTTTTTTTTTTTTTTTTTTTTCACACGCTCCATCATTGCCAATTCCAGACTGGTCTCCTCATTGCTACGTTTTTTGGTGATGTTATTCCTTACAGATGGACTGGTGGAGAACCCTCCTTCTAAGAACAGACATCTAGCTCTTTAGAGGGAGTCCAAATAAAGGACCACCCGTGCACTCATCGTTTCTGCGACACAGATGTGCAGCCTGATTTGCTTCCCGTTGTGAACATTCCTGAGGTCAACTGTTGACCAATGAAGTTTTTGTTGAACGACTATTGGAGAATCGGCAGCCCAAATGCTCCAATGTGGATGAGATGCGGAGTCCAAGGAAGAGAGAAAAGGAGATAAGAGACGAGGAGTTTTTTTTGGTGAAGAGGTCGAGAGAAGATTCCATCTGAGGAGTTCGGTGGATTCCTGTAGTTAACCCCGGTACCAGCGCGAGACTTTAACGGCCGGTTAGCTGTTCTCGTGAGTTTCTCCGAAATATTTCGAGAAACTATTCTTATGGTGTTGCACATGGACTTTTCATTTAACATAGATGATAAATTGCATTTTTTCTGTAAATTAAAGCTATAAATAAAGTAATTGGATTGAAACGCTACCCTTGATTGGATCGGACCAGATCGAGACGTTACAATGGTTCCTCTAATAAGCGGTTGTGTTGGACTCCGCACCTAAAGCGACTGTGTAATTGATACGTCTACTGACAACTCACTCGTAGATTGCGTTCTTCTTTAGGATCAGACCATCTATGTTATTAGATGGCACTTTCTCTGTTACAGTTAACAGAGAGCAAAGAAGGGGTCACCTCATGAGATAGAGGGACCTGGTATCAGGTGAGTGTGGTGGCAGGGAACGTGATAAAATTTGCTCAAAAATGGTTATACGGTATGTGTAGTTTTTCAAATAAATGCGTGTCGTCTTGGCGTTATATTTTTTCTGAAAACTCTGCTGTGCTTATGTTGATCACGAATTTCTTTGACTCTCCGTCTTTGTAGGGAAAATGTTATACGATGTTATGCCACGATCCTCTAAATGTTGTTACATCCGCCATCTTTTCTAGTATTCTAAATGTGAAAGTTTGGATCGATGGCTGTTACTCAATCACTCCAAAACGGAATGAAATTTAGCACAGATACAGATTAGAGTCAGGAATAGAGCACGGGATACTTTTTATTCCTATTCGTTGAGTGGTTCATTATTTATTCATTAAAAACTAACTTTCGTGCCAAGAAAGCTGAGGCCAAATTTCGCCAAAGAGAAGCAAGGCTCTGGGGGTTTTTTCCCAACCGTAATCAGGTTAGGGTCAGCAGAATTTCGACCGATTATTTTAAGCAATTCTATTTATTTTCTATGTGTTTGATGCATTTAGAATCAAATGCTGTTAATGAATCTATCTGCCTTCTATCTATCTATATTCATTCTGAATACTTTTAAATGAAAAGAAAACAGAATAAAGGATATAAAAAATGTCTAATTTGCATTGCGTTACCGCAACTGGCGTAGGAAAGTCAGACATGTGCGTTACGCCAACTGGCGTAGAAAGTTCGTGCGGATTGTCGTGATATCAACTGTGTTTTCATTTAAATTAAAAGTTTAAAAATTATGTGTATAATAACTGTTGGAGGTATCTCCATCTCAGTCAATAAACAAAATGGATTTGACTGGACTTGATTTTCTGTTTTGTTTTATTTTGGGTATACAATGTAAATAAATTGTTTTTACGTTAGTCGTGTGTTTTTGTTATCAAATTCGTATTTTATATACTAGTACAATATTCATAAAACGTATGTTGCGGAATGTGAAATCATATTGGTATCGGTTTAAATCATTTGCAAATAATGAATTGTCGCGCAGAATGTTTGCAATCGCAGCAACGTGCGAATGTGTTCAATGGAGTGTGGTTGGCGTGATGTAATGAGGTCAGTGACGTCATGTTGTGACTCACTGCTGGCGCAATTGCTCGCACGTTTCTTTCTTTTTTCTTTACCTTTTACGGAAAGCGAAAATCAATGCAACTGTACTAATTTTTCAATTGCTTGTGTCTGCCGCTTTTGCGTTTCTATATAGAAATTTTAAAAAAACGGGGCAACTTTTCTTGCATATGTCAGTTATGGAATCGGGAACTTTTTAAAATTTTATTTATTTACTATTATTACCTTACAGCTGGATTAAAATCGCTCTCATTCTCATTTGTAATCGAACTCATTTCGCAATTGATAGATAAAAATTTTCGTTTCAAATTGTAGAATGTTTTTGTTAGGGGGGAATCGTTTTTGTATAATGCTCTTGTGTTAAATTTTAATTATTAATCAATGAATGTTAATGTTATTAAATTGAGATTGTAATGTTATTTAAATTGCTATTAATCGTTGATGATGATGATGTCGTATCCGTGTTTCCACTGAAAAGGGGCGGAGTAGCTCCCTGAGCACTCTAGTCTGACTTCTAGCTCATATAAAGATACACACATTCGCTTCCACAACCCCTTTTTGCTGAAGGGCACATTCACAGATTGAACAGAGGAAGAACAGCCATGCCCGAACCGGGACGCACGTTGTGTCTCTGTTATTAGATGACACCATTGAAAAGATAGCCAAGAAAAGGTCATCACATCAGATAGATGGTACTGATACCGGGCGAGGGCCGTGGCAGGGAACGGTATGTTTGAAAATGTGAATTTGAGAAGCAACTCGGCCGAATGACGTTGTGCCCGAAGAACTCCTTGAAAAACGAGTGATCTGGTATCCAGGAGACAGGAGCGCCCTTTCATTAATCAGGCGATTAGCATCGGGCCCTTGGGGTGCTCGCCCGTCGAGCCGCATTCCGCCGGCTCCTGTCACTCCCTCGCCGGCCAAGGTCGAAGGCGGACGGAACGGACATCGCAGTTCGACAATACATTGAAAGCTTTTTATTCGCGGGGTGTATGTTCCATAAATATGCCGCGAATACGGAATGGTCATTTATAGGGGATGATAGGGCATACGTTCCTAGGGGACAAAATTATATATATATATATATAATAATTGAAGTTTTTGAACATTTTGATTCATTATCTTAAGTCTTAGGCAATGGTTTTAAGAATTTTGTCATTTTCTCTTGCTTGGCAGTTTTTAAAAGCTCCTTCAATTCAGACAATCGCATTAGCAATTTGGCCCAAAAAAATAAGACTTCATTCCGTAGACGTTCATAAAGAAATCGCAAAGCTCTTTTGCCATTCTTCACTAAGTTTTCTCAAATGAAATGTCATGTTTCCAGTGCTTGTGGGAGCCTCTTCTTCAAAGGGCCGTGAATTTAACACTTCCTCCAAGTCGGTTTCAGTCAGATCTTCATCTTGCGATTCAAGCCATTCCTGAATGTTACTTGATTCTATCTGTTCGAACAAATCTCGTCCTATTCCATTTGCGGTTTCGGCTATGTTTGCATTGAACAACATACTTCAGACAAAGTTGTAATGAGATCTATTTTACTTTTTTGTATTAGTCCATTGGACGGTATTTACAAAGGATATCGGGTTGGAATCCTTTCATTATGATGAATGTGCTTATTAGATACGCGAATAAAGAAATGTTTAGCCGCGAATAGAGGAATTGGGTTGCATTTTTTAAATCTGCGAATAGTGAAAACGCGAATGAAGGAAGCACGAATAAGGAGCTTTTACTGTAGTTTTCCGATGGCACATAAATGTCTGCGTTTTGCCTTAGAAAACACGTCGAGAATGAACGATTCGAAGATGGGAATAAAATGAAACCTTCCGCTGATATCAGATGCGTCGAATACTTACTTGCACTCCGATACGGGAATTTTCTCCGCTTTGGTTCCAAATGTAATCGGAGCGGGTGATAAGCTGCCTTTGTTTATACTCTGCTTTATGAGGGAGTAAGTAAGAAATGTTCTTTTATTTCCCCTCCCCTCTCCCACCTATAAACGGTGTTATGGAGGAAAATCTACGAAATGGTGCAAATAGCTCAGTAATCATTTGCAATAGGATACTTTAAGTCTTTAAGAGATTGTTTTTATTATTATTGTAATTAATAATTACTGCAATAAATTTAAGGTAGGGCCGCGGTAGCCTGTTGGTAGAGCGTTAGTCTCGTCACCGAAAGGTTGCCAGTTCTGTCCTCGTCTCGGCCAAAGACCGCCGTGCTGGCTCATGGCAGTGGGGGCACATTCAATAGGTCCTCCAAGTTCCCATCACAAATGATACCTCTGGCGGTATTGAATTAGGGATGAGTTGCTCTCTGATTGACATCTCAATTCTGACTTGCGGATGGGTGAGTGAGTTCGACCGCACGCTATAAAGGGTTGTGTGGTGTGTGTTTGAGCAAAGGCACCCACTTCTGCCTTCATTCGAAAGAGCTACTTCTCATTCGGGTTTGTTATGACCGAGTGGCATTAGAACCACCACCCACCACAAATTTAAGGTATCCAATTCGTTTAAAGCACTGGTTGTCGACCCCATTTTCGATATCGTTCAACGCATTTTGACGCAGAGTCTGTTTTGCGTTCCCCGATTTGAATTCCCGAATGACAAACGCAGGGCCCCTGGGGACATCCGGGGCCTCTGAAAGCGATAAGGAACTCGTTTTTGTGTTCGTGGTCATGTTGATCCGTCTCATTGCGTAATCGCCGCCTTTTTTCCACAGAATCCTGGACACCGAGCGATTGGACAACAAAAAGAAGGAAAAAAAAAAAAAATGCGAGATTTGGGACTGTTTTTATGCTGTGAGTGACGTCTGTAGCATTGCAATTGACTCATCATCATAAGTTAAATAGATATAAGGTGTCCGAACTACGTTCGAATTTTTTTTTTGAAAAACTGGATTTTTTAAAAAAGAATTTAAAACTATGGTTCTTAGATGTATTACCAATTTTAATACAAAATACTATAAATGCAACAAAATTATTTGAGAATGTATTTTGAGAAAAAAGAAAATTTGGAGTAAATTTGAATGAAATTGAACCAAAGCGGTTCACACTCTACACAAAACTGCCATCCTATTTTTCTTTGCACTCAAGTTATAGAATCGAATGATGAATGAAATGGACCAAAATCTAAGAAAAAGTTTGAGATGCAAAGAAGTGATGAATAAAAATATACGTATAGATGCATTTTTTTCCATAAATTAAACTAACATTTTTTTTGATAAATTTCACCCGCATTAAAACTCTTGGTTCATTTCATAGCTCACATTATTTCAAGCACACTCTGAGTTTTTTTATGAATATTAAATTTTTAGAAAATTGAAGTTAGACACATTTTTGAAGAAAATCTGTGACCCTGAATGAGAGGCTATGTTTTCCTAAAAAAGATAAACTGTTTTGGAAAGAGGAAAGTCTAAACTAGAGGAAATAGCAATTAAAAATAAATCGCCAATGTGATCGATAACCAGTGTTTTTAACGTAGTCGGATTCCTTAAAGGAACAACAGTGAATGGCTTGAAGAACAGTGACTAAAAGCTACAATGACTACAGATCTCGTCCTTACAAGTTTTCAGTTTAGTTATTCAGTTCAATCGCAATAGATCGAAAATAAGTTCTTTTTTTTTTTTTTTAACCCATTTCTCGGATTTTATATTCAAATATATAAATAACAACCACAAGATTTTTGTAAGCAAAAAATATATATTTTTAGTGGATAAATTTATAATTATAGTATCGTAAATATGAAAAATTAAATAGAAACAGTAGTATATGGTTTTGATTTTTTTCGAACTATGTTATAAAATAAACATTTTTATATTATAAAAAAGAGTAACAAAAAAACTAATCATGTTTTACAGCGTGATAACGTTCAAAACATTTTCCTTTATGAAGAGGCAAAATTCCCTCATTTTCGCAAGTATAAATAAAAAGTGAATTTTAAATCTACATTGATTTTTTAATCCACCTTCCCGTTCCGCATCGACTGATGTCAAAATCGGTTATTATTTTGTTAAATGTTACCAGAGTCTAAGTAGTAGGCAAGAACATTCGTTTTTCTGTCTACACCGTTATTTATGTACCCATCAGCAAACCCTGTTTGGCTGACTCGTAGCAGTGCGCGACCCGCATACAATGTGTTAATATACAGAAATTAAGGAAATAGTTTCAGAAAGTTACGGCTGTGTCGTAACAGCATTATAAAATTATTATTTATGAATTAAAATAGAAAAAGATGAGCTGAAATCTGCATCTTTTACTGCGACTGTCGGTTTTAGAGCGACACTTTTTTAAATGAGCTATATCTCAGCTGCAAGATGTCGTGAAATTGGAAGAAAAATGATTTTGCAAAGCAAGTTGCTTGAATGAAAAGATTTTTACAAAGACGTTTTTTTTCGCTGTACTTATGAAAATGTTACCATCAACCTTAAAGCGATTTCTGATTTGAAAAGTGTTAGGAAGAGCAACATGCATTGCATTGTAGCGCGAATTCAGTTATTTGAGTGTTTATTGCCTGCATGTGTATTCGGTTCAGAATGAATGAATCTGTTCCTTATGTCTGTCAAAGACAAGTATCCTCCTCTTACCATGACAATTTTACACAACTGCGGCCAGTCATACTGTTTGTTGTTACAACAACAACAACTCATCTTCCGCTATTGGAAATGCACCAACCTTTTACATGCCCATCTGTATGAATAAAAATGAATGTTTGTCTATATGTCTTTATGTTCTTATGTTACAGGAACCACCAAAAATGGTGTAGTAATCTTGCACTATCTTTTTAACTCTATTAACGGTGTTATGGCATAAATATATTTTCTATGTTCAATCCATTTTAAAATAAAATGTTTTAATCACCTTTTCTAAATTTAAATTTGAGAATTCTGAACGAATAATAAACGAATATATAGTAAATGGTTTCTTTCCTCACCTTTCTGAAAGCACACCAAGTTTAATAATTCTAAAAGGATACACAAATCTAGTATATAAAAATGATTATATGTTTGTTCGTATTTTATGTACTGTCGTAACGGTTTTCCTATTTCGCTGAACCATTGCCAAATGATTGATGGATTGCACTTGACATAAATATTTTCGGCGGCAGCAACTCTCCCGGTAGCAGCTAGTTTTTCATACAACTCTCCTGTATGGCGTTTATACGCTTTGGTAAGGGAATTGGTGTCCTCTGAAGTCGAGTATGCCAGCATTCATCGCAGTGATCAGGATCTTCTCTGAGTCAAGGAAGGAACATGTCTGCTGAACACTTGTTTTCTCAGCATGAATTGAAACCTGGTCCTAAAGACTTATTTTTGCTTTTGGATGCCTTCACTTTTCCCGGGAAGGAGAGGCGATGAGAAAGCCTTTTAGACGAAAAGACTATTTTCAGTATTCCAGACCTTTCCAGTGGCGCTGCAAATTAAATGTTGATCATTGAATGTGGACTCTTTTTCACTCCTCTCTCTCCATATATATATATATATATATATATATATACTAGCCGCCTTTGGCGATCAGCTGGTTCGCCATGAGTAATGGGTTCTAAAATTTTCAATTAAATCACATATTCATTAGCCTTGAAGTAACTCCGGGCATTGATTGGCCTGAAATTAATATTTTCTTTAAGATGATGGACTGAAAGCTCTAAAAGAACGCGTTTTCCTAATAATATTCTTTAATTTTATAAATCAGTCAGTTTTAATGATTGATTTTGAAGACAGATTGATGTAGCAACTTTTATTTAAATTATTAATAAAAATATTTTGTAAAATATGGCTCACAGAGCAAAGTATGAAGAAATCTAAAACTCATTATTCATAAATCCATTGTTTGACTCAAACTACATAAAATGTAATTATTTACTTCATTTAGATCAAATTAATAGTATTAAACAATATATATACCTATTAATAATATTTTACAAATTGGCCATTGGAAAGGAATTTGAATGCATAGCCTGTATAAATTCAATCCTGTATAAATAAAGATGATTTATTCAATTAATGATTTAAATATTGCAAACGATCATAGAATCCTTTGCCTTGCATTTTTTAAAGAAAATATCACATTTTATATTTATTTTATTTTATCCAGTCACGTGCTAAAAGTTGCATTTCTTCCGATTTAATTTGCGATGATAGTTTTTTTATTTTTTATTTTTTTAATTTGAACTTCCGTCAAAATGATGGCAACACGATGATAAAACCTAATTTTTTCCCTTTGACGTGCTCTTGCAGATTTTATAGAAACTTTAGCTTTGCATTTATTTTTTTAGAAACTATCACATTTTATAATGAAAAATATATATATATATTGAATTAATAATACAGATATTGCAAACGATAATACAAATATGCCATTAAGTCGGATTCCAATGCATATCCTGTCTAAATTCGATCAGGTTTACTGTAAAGAAGATTTATTGAAGTAATTATTTAGATATTGCAAACGATCATACAATCCTTTGCTTTGCATTTATTTTTTTAGAAAATATTACATTTTGTATTTCTTTTATTTTATCCAGTCACGTGTTAAAAGTTGCATTTCTTTAGATTTATTTTGCGATGATAGTTTTTTTTTATTCTAACTTTCGGCATTCTTTTATTTTATCCCGTCACGTGATAAAAACATGGTTAAAATATTTCTTTAAAAATTCGTTAAAAATAGAAGCTTACGTTATAAATTAAAAAAACTGATACCGTTAGAAAGCTTATTTTTTTATTTTTAAATTGATATAAAAATCATGTTTGTGCAATAATATTTTCGGAAGTTATAACGGAAAAACGTCGAAATTTCGCTTATATTTTAATTAATTCAAATTCTAATTAAAAATTCAAAAAAAAAAAGGGGGGGCTCCAAGTTGCACATTCCCGACCTCCAAGGTATACATGTACCAAATTTGGTAGCTGTAGGTCCAACGGTCTGGCCTGTAGAGCGCCAACACACACACACACACACACACACACACACACACACACACACACACACACACACACACACACACACACACACACATTGTGCTTTATTATAAGTGTGTGTATATGTATATAATATAAGGATTTGAAATTTTGGAAGCAGATGGCAGGTTAGAAGACTTTTCATTTTTAATTTCGCTATATTCTTCCTCCGGAAGCAGGCAGCGTATTTACCAGCAGCGCGGGCATGCAGATGTGAATGAACAGAGGAGAAATTAATTTTCCCGCGTTTTATATAACATACTTGATAGGGAAAATACGGTTTATACTGCCGATATATTAAAATTATCATAGGGATTTCTAACCTTTTTTCAAAAAGTGTGTGTTAAGTCAGCAATTTTTATTGTTCGCTTTCTCCGTGAGAATCGCTGACTCAAAAACTTTACAAAGCATTTCTTGAATTCATTAAGAAGAGAAACGGAATCGGATCAGAAAATAAGAGAATATTATAGAATCAAATTACTATGGGTTAAATTAAGAAAAAGCTGTAGAAATTAATTTGGATTTAAATTAGATGTTAAAAATATCATTACACAAATGTATGTTACATTAATCTTCCTGTTGATGGCTTGATATTTTCCAAACATCTCAACTCTCGTTATGTATTATTTTGTCAACCAAGGGTTCCAGTCAGTTAACTTATAAATCAACCAGCTGGTACTCGGCGCGTATAAATATTATTAATTGAAATCCATCAATAATTTGGCAATGCTTCATCGAAATAGGATGAACGGTGCAACAGTAGATAAAATACGAAATAACAAATGTTCATTTTTACATATGAGATTTGTGTATTCTTTTAGGATTGTAAAACTTGGTGTCCTTTCGGAATGGTAGTGAAAGAAACTATTTATTGGATCTTGGATTCATTTCATATTTGCACAGAATTCTCGAATTTGCTTTTAGAACATGTGATTAAAACATTTTATTTTAAAATGGATTAAACATAGAAAATATATTTATGCCATAAAATCGTTAATAGAGGAAAAAGAGAGAGTTAAAAAGATAATTTTATAAACTGAAGATGGTGCAAAATTATTTGTACTACTATATTTTTGGTAGTTATTGCGAAAAACGCTAACATTTAATTAAAATTTAAAACTCCCAGGGTTGATCTCCCCTAAAATTTCTCGCATAACCTGTCATAAAGTTGGTAACTCTGAGAATGACTTGTATGACATTTACGTACTATAGCTACACAATATGAACCTTTCACTTGGATTTAACATTTCTGCAGAGTCTATTGTCTCCTCGGCGAGTGATTTGGAGATGAAATACATGCAGTTGAGATTAAAGTTTTAAAAAATTTAATTTTAGATAGCTGTTCTATCCCTATAATCATCCCGTTGCTGTCACTAGTAAGCTGACCAACATTCGTTTTTATTAATATAGGCTTCTGAAACCGCTGCGGTACATATTTGAACTTTTATTTTTGGTATTTGTATGCTAGATAACTTTCTGCTTTTATTTTTATCTTGTGTTTTTTTGTAATTTGGTGTTTGTAATTTTACTATTTGCTTGGCGCAGCGTGGTCAAGTAGGGTTCATGCGCCAAAAAAACCTCACCAACCAATTAAGGTATCCGTCTACGTTCGAAGGAGAATTTTTGAAAAAATTTACTTTTTAAAAACTATTTTTGATTTTTGATGTAATGTCAGTTATGAACACTATAAATACAAAAAAAAAAAAAAAAATGTTGGAAAATATTATATTTTGAGAAAAAAGAAAATTTCTCTTAGATTTTAATGAAATTTCACCAAAACGTTTAACACTCTACATAAAATCGTAATGAAGCCATCCTATATTTCTTTGGACATAATTTATAAAATACAATGATGAATGAAATGAACCAAAATCTAAGAAAAATCTTGAGATACGAAGTGATGGGTAGAAATATAGGCATATATGCATTGTTTTCATAAATTCCCAACTTTATTTCTCTAAAAACACTTGTAAAAGAAAAAGTATTTCACCGACACTAAAAATTTTGACTCATTTCATTGCCCACATCATTTGAAACACATTTAGAATTTTTTATGTGAATACATCTATTCGTTTTTGAGATATCCTGTTAATGGTGAAGAATTTTTACGAAAATCAAAATTGAAATGACAGACAGATTTTAGATAAAACATATGTTTTGTTTAAAATTCTCCTGGATGATAGGTCTGATCTTTCTTTTTCCTTGAAAAGATAAACTGTTTTGTAAAGAGGAAAGTCTGAGCTGCAAGATATAACAATAAAATAAAAATTCGCCAATGTGGTCGATAGCAAGTGTTTTTAACTTAGCTTAACCAACTGAAAGCGCTGCGAACGGCGATTCATGTGAATTTCCACCTTTCGGGATGGTGTGTGCGGTGTTTTGAGAAGGAGAATGTGTGAGTGGCGAGTGCCTTGAGAAATGAATTTTTTTTAAAAAAAACAAGCCTCTGCCTCTTTTTCAAGAGGCGTTGGAGCCCTGCGCACAGATTAAGGAGCCGTCTTACTCCCTCTTTGTGGCTTGTCCTTTGCTCGGCGAAGCTTGAGCAAGGACAAGGCCAGTTCGGTGAAAACATTTTCTCCATTCCGAGGTGCCGTGGGAGGATCGCTATGCAAGTGGGAAGACCCGCCTCGAACCGAGGAAGGAGTCGACGCTCATTGCGAATGCGTAGTGGATCGAATCATCACAGGGTTTGGATTAGGCAGAGTAATCCGGACTCATGATTGAAACCCATGGATTTATGGGTCTGTTTTTCTCCGTTCATACGATGACTGCCACGACAGTTTTCAGAAATCTGACCTAAAATGCCACTCACAAATTGGAAATAATTTTTACAATTATATATTTTTTGTTCGTCTTTTTAATCAATTTTCTGTTTATGCAAGCCAGCATTGATTTTTTTTGTTCTTTTCCCAGAAGCCATCTGTCGATATGAGCACTGATATATCACGAGTTTATTCGTAGCTGCGCAAAAACGGCAAGTCCATACTGTAGATTGCGTTCTTTACTAGGACCGAACCATCTATGTTAATAGATGACACCTTCTCTGCTACAATTAAAAGATAGCAAAGAAGGGGTCATCTCATCAGATAGATGGTCCGAATATCAGGCGAGATAATTGCGTTCTTTTCTAGAACACCAACTACGAAATATCTCGTCCTGTGTTTACTTGCTATTTCTGTGCAGCTACGAATAAACTCGTGGTATATCAGTGCTCATATCGACAGATGGCTTCTGGGAAAAGAACAACAACAAAAAATCAATGCTGGCTCGCATTAACAGAAAATTAATTAAAAAGACGAACAAAAGTGGAAAATACTAGCAGGTTGACTGCCAACTACGAGATAACTCAATGTACGAGTTATTTCGTTGTTTACAGTCAACGTGTTCAACGCCATTAAAAGGCGAATTAAAGACAATAAAGCTGTAGAGTATAAACTACTGAAGCACTTGTGATTTAGATCACATATTATTAAATATCAATTATATATCAGTTGTAATGCTGAGGCGCATCAGTGACAGCGGATGTGTGAACGAGCAGCACGAGTTCAAATGAGTTTGTTTTATGACTTAATTTAAGTAATATACAAATTGAGGTATTTATTTACATAATAATTGAATCTGGGCAGCGGTCGTCTGGTTGGTAGAGCGTCAGTCTCGTAACCGAAAGGTCGCGGGGTCTGTCCTCGTCTCGGCCAAAGACCACCGTGTTGGCTGATGGCAGTTGGGGCACGTTCAATAGGTCCTCCAAGTTCCCACCACAAAACAATACTTCTGGGAATACTGAATCTGGGATGAGTCGGTCTCTGATTTGGATCTCAATTCTGACTTGCTGATGGATGGATGAATGAGTGTATGAATTAATTCGACCGCCTCCTAAAAAGGGTTGTGTAGTGTGTGTTCGAGCAAAGTCGTCCTTTCACCTGAACGGTGCTCGTTCACAACGAAAGGCTCACACCTCTGCCTTAATCCGAAAGAGCTCTGCTATTCGGGCTTGGTATTACCAAGTGGCATTAGACAACAACAGCATCAGAAATGTCAAAAGTTCACTTTATTATATAATTCAAATGTAATGAAAGATGCATTGTATGGTTTTGTTTTTACATAAAATGAATTTTCGTTAAATAGTTGAAATTTTTGTATCTTTTCGGTATGCCTCATTCAATATTAGATTATAAATTATTTGAATCAGTGATTTCCGACTTTTGTCTCTCATTTCACCTCACTGACTGATCACCTTTTTCTTTTCTCTTGCAGACGAGAGGGACGCCATTCAGAAGAAGACCTTCACCAAATGGGTCAACAAGCATCTGAAGAAGGTGAGTCCGTTCGACACTTCTTGATCGTGCCGTTCATCAAATGCTGGCATCTCTCGAAGATGCCTTTTGTTTTTAGGCGCTCACCTGAACGCAGCCACTTTTGTTCGGAGCAGAAGACATTTATGTGCGCCTATTCTGGCCGAAAGAGGTCGGCGGCCGATGACCTTGATTTTAACACGTTGCATACGGGCCACGTGCCACTGCAGTTGAAGATCCTCATTCGCGCTTCCTTCATTCGCGTTTTCACTGTTCGCGGATTAAAAAAATGCGACCCAATTCCTATATTCGCGGTTAAAAATTTCTTTATTCGCGGATCTAATAAGTGCATAACATCATAATAAAAGGATTCCAACCCAATATCCTTTGTAAATGCCGTCAAATGGACTAATAAAAAATGTAAAATAGATCTTATTGCAACTTTGCTTAAAGTATGTTGTTAAATGCAAACATAGTCGAAATCGCGAATGGAATAGGACTAGATGGGTTCGAACAGATAGAATCAAGTAACATTCGGGAATGGCTTGAATCGCAAGATGAAGATTTGGCTGAAACCGACTTGGAGGAAATGTTCAATTCACAGCCCATTGAAGAAGAGGCTTCCACAAGCACTGGAAACGTGACGTTCCATTTGACAAATCTTAGTGAATGGCAAATGAGCTTTGCGATTTCTTTATGAACGTCTACGGAACGAAGTCTTATTTTTAAGAGGCAAATAGCTAATGCGACTGTCTGAATGGAAGGTGCTTTTGAAAACTGCCAAGCAAGAGAAAATGACAAAATTCTTCAAACCATTGCCTAAGCCTTAAGATAATAAATCAAAATGTTCGAAAACTTAAATTGATTTAAATTTTAATTAATTATTTTAATTGAAAATTAAATTGATTTTTTATAATTTCGTCACCTAGGAACGTATCCCCTATAATTTCATATATATGACCATTCCGTATTCACGGTTTCTGTATTCGCGACATTTTTATGGAACATATTCCCCGCGAAAAAGAGATTTTACTGTACGTTTTCTGACGATTGATACATTATACATACATTAGAACATTACAAGACCTGGTGGGTGAAAAAACCCTCTCAAATATTTTTAATTTCTTAAAAGCCATTATGTTTTTTTTACTTGCATTACCATCCTTTTTCTTTTGTACTTTTGAAGATTCCATTAATTGTGTTTCTTGATTTTTCACGTTTTTACCTCTAATATTAGGTTTTACCACATTGTATGCGGGTCGCGTGTCAGTACTTTTTCTGACGACTGATACTTGAGTGCAGGTTAGTGTAACTACAGGGTTTATTGGTGGGTACAAAAATAACGGTATAGACAGGAAGACGAATGTTCTTGTCTACTACATGGATCCCGGAAATATTTAGACAAGTGAAAACTAGTTTTTACATCAGTTGATGCGGAACGGGAAGGT
This sequence comes from Argiope trifasciata, assembly GCA_026543055.1. Classification (NCBI taxonomy): domain Eukaryota; kingdom Metazoa; phylum Arthropoda; class Arachnida; order Araneae; family Araneidae; genus Argiope; species Argiope trifasciata. The sequence continues at coordinate 1,392,394 of JAPMOQ010052775.1, read as the reverse complement.
AGATTTAAAATATCTATTTAGATTTAAAATGAAGTATCCTTGCGAAAATGAGTGAATTTTGCCGTGTACCTCTTCATAGAGGAAAATGCTTCGAACGTTACCACACTTTATTAGTTTTATGATTTCTCTTTTCATTTTTTTATAATGTAAAGATGTTATCATTTGGGAAAAATGAAAACTCTATACTACTATTTTTATTTAATTTTTCATATTCCCGATTCCATTATAAATTTATTCTATAAAAAATATATTGTTTGTTTACAAAAATCTTACGGTTGTTTTTTGCATATTTCAATATAAAATCCGAAACGTGAGTTTAAAAAAATGAACTCATTTTCGATCTGTTGCGAATGAAATGAATAACTAAAGGGACGCGCCAAACGCCCGCTCCCTGTACAGTTCCGCTGCGAAATGGACCCGCACGGTTTCAAACAGTTCGGAATGGTACAGCGGAAAGGGGGGAGTGTCTCATTTAAGTGGCTGTTTGAATGGGTGGGGCAGTCTAGGAGATGGAGGGAGGGGATTCCAAGAGCGTTGGATATTACCTTTCTATTCTATTTTTTCAAAGTCATCTTTGATGTCAAACAAATAATATCGCGCCTCGGACGATTTGCCCCAAATCACATCATTATGCAAACGGGAGGAAAATATGAAGTTTTTGCATGTATTTTAACCTTTTGCGCTTTGAAAAATGATTCGATACATAATTGTACACCTCATACAAAAGACGTTTATTACTCCTATAAATGATATGATTGTTTTAAGTCGAATGATCGCGTTTGATTAATTTACATTTTCTTACTACAGGTATTTCTTACTGTAAGTATTTTTAAACAAAAATTAATTAATTAAATAAAATGTCTAAGTGATGCACCGTCTTCGGTGCATACCGTATCGGTACACATGCGAAGTATCAACGGAAGTGGTTTTAGATTGTACCCATTTACCACTGCTTAATTGTCATCCTTTAGAAAGTTTTCTGTTTCGTATTATTGAGATACTCAGTATATTAAGACCCCAATCATAGAACGCTCCAAATTTCCATCCGATAGTCATTGCTTTTTTCTTCCGTGATTTGAAGAAATGTGTTGCAAAAGCCACTTTTTGAAAGTCATGGCGATGTATTAAGTCATATCGCAATGGTCTGTTAAGGTTTCAACGATTTAAGAGTGGTCATTTCGATGCCAGTGAAAAAAAAAAGTTTTGTTGGTCCGAAAAGGTATTCAAAGTATCATTTGCAAGCCTTATCTGACGAAAATAAGAAAGTTATTGAAAATTATGGAAAATATTTTGATATATATTGCACTAATTTTTCTCAATAAGTGACGTTTTTCAAATGAAAAAAAAATGATCAAAATACTTGCAAGCATCTAATAGTTATATTCTATAAAGAATAAAACATCTCGCACTGCTAGAATTGAAATACCTCCTTGTCCGATATATCGGCATAAGGTATTATATCTTCTTGTCGTCTAAAATGCTCCCACCCCCTATAGATTTGAAATATCAAATCACTTACATTAAACAGAATTTAAAATTTGCAGATGCTCCTTTTTTTCCCAGATGGTATCCATTTTTGGCGAATAATAAATTAAACATTGCGTCAACTAAGACAGATTTAAAAAAAAAAAACAGGTTTAAAATTTCTGCAATATTCAACCAAAGTTTCCATACTAAAGGTAATCATTTTAATACATGAGCATAATTTGTGTATATACTCTGCTGAATGAGTTGCGCGGAACTTTCTGTATGCTCAATAGTATTTGGGAGCGAAATTTAATAAAATCTATTGAGTGGTTTGCATTTCTGTAGCATACAAACTATTTGCGTTCTTAAAAATGAATGTCATTAATATTTTTATTAAGATAATGCATTATAAATTTACTAATAATATATTATTATAACAATAAATTATTAAATAATAATAATACGTAATTTTTTATTTGATACTTTATTTCTGTTAAGTGCATATTATATGAGAATTAAAATACCGAAATATTTTCCCGTCGATGGTTGCAAAGAGTTTTTCCCTTTTCAAAGCATTCATATTTCTCCGACGCAGGTTAATTTCCTTTTCATTGTCCAATCATTCACGGTTTATGAATCCGCTGCTCTGCCAAGGATTTCACTCCGAGCGGCTTACCGTATGGCGGTGTCAAGGTTCATCCTGTTGGCGACCTTCGCAAGGACACTTTGCTTTTATTACTTCATACTCCATGCGAAGCATCTAAATTGCGCACCTTCGAAACTATTGTTGGCATCACACACGGCGCCCGCTGCAATCCTTGTATAACTGTGGCCAGCTTACCGCTTGCCAGTGTGATTGTGCAACAAGGCTCAGGCCAAGGACTTTAGTTCATTGAGTATATTCTAATTCTTGGGACACATGTGCAATACAGACTCATCTACGTATACGACATACGCGTTTTACTCACAAGCATCTAATTTTCGGAGAAAATCCGCCTATGTACAACAGCTGCCAGGTTCAATTGATTATTCACCACATTTTAATTGACTGTCCTGTCTTTAATTCTTATCGGGCTCGGTTTTTTTTTTACTCGTTTTTTCGGGGAATAATCCTAACATTTACACATGTTAGTGTTTGCTCGGCTGCCTTCTGAGCAACAGTTGGCCTTTAGACTCACAGCAGAGGATCAAAAGTAGAAAACTTGACGTTTATCGCTCTCCCCCCGTCCTTTATCACGTCAGATGGCGGCCATTGTTTTCCGCTTCCCCCCCTCCGATGCCGATTGATAAATAAACCCGTTTGATGCTTTTTCAATAGGTTGACGTTATTCTCTTCGTTTCCCTGTGACATTTATATCGCTGTTTCAAAAGCAATTTCCAGAATAAATAAGCGTTATCGATTTATATTAGCAGTGACGAGCGTGTTTCTTTGTTTCCCCAGGAGTGTGTTTTTGAGAGCGTTTATCTACCGTTTGTATCCTTTTGGTCTGTTAAAAACAGGGTTTCGTTCATCGAAAAGATTCGGGATGGCCTCCCACAGTGCCGGTGAAAGATTCGTAATGAACGAAGAACGCTTCACTATTCCGAAATTTTATTTTCGAAATGCGCTCCTCTATTATTTATTTGCCCCATTTGTATTAAGGCATCCGATTACGTTAAAAGCCCTGGTTATCGATCCCATTGGCGATTTTATTGCTATTATTTTTTGTAGTTCATAATTTCCTCTTTCCAAAGCACTTTATTTATTCTTAGAAAACGAAGGCCTGACCTATCATCCAAGGTCACATATTTTTTCAAATATAATTTGTCTTTCACTCCTATTTTCTTGAAAATTTCATTTTCATAAAAATTCTCCTCTGTTAACATGATATTTCAAAAACTAATGAGAAGTATTTACATAAAAATATCGGCTTGTGTTTTAAATAATGTGGACATTGAAATGAACCAAAAGTTTTAGTGTTGGTGAAATACCTTTTCATTTATAAGTGCTTTTAGGGAAATTAAGTTGTAAACTTATGTAAAAAATGTATATATGCGGATATTTTTACGCATAACTTCTTTGCATTTCAAACTTTTTCTAAGATGTTGGTTCATTTTATTCATCATTACATTCTATAACTTGTGTGCAAAGAAAAGTAGGATTACTGCATTACCATTTTGTGCAGAGTGTTAACCGTTTGGGTTCAATTTCATTGAAATTTACTACCAATTTTCCTCTTTCTCAAAATATATTATATATTTTCAAATAATTGTTTTTGTATGTATAGACTATATTATTAACAATACATCTAAAAACACTAAAAAAAAATCTAAAAATTCCAATTCCACAAATTTTTTTCTTCCAACTTAGCCGTATACCTTACGTTGTTTGTTTCTCCTATGGTATGAAATCAATTTACATCTTGTGAACGAATTTGTTTATCAATAATATTAAATGACGTTCAATTTTATTAATACACTGTTACTAAAGTCATGCTGCTCTGTGCTTATCAAAATTATAATTGTAAAAAATATTTCAAAGATATATTTTTTCTTAACAGTTTTATTTTTACTAGTATCTAATAAGATAAAACCTTCTAGTTTGGGAATATTATTCTTGTTTTGATTCAAATGGAAATCCATCGAATGCTTGGCTTATTCGAAGTCATTTTAACATTGAATTGTAATCGTAATGGTTTATTTTTTTACTTACAACTATCAAAATTCGATACATCGATTCCCGAATGGGCAAATCAGTTAACTTGTGACTGATTTGAACCATGTCGTGCAATTTAGTTTGAATCAATAAAAAGATCACAATTCGGGGAAAAATGAATCTATATGCCTTGTATAAAATAAGTTATTTAAATAAAGAAAGCATTACAGTTTAACTGTGTCAGTTTCGTGTAAAATTATTTGCATGTCTTAGTTTAGGGTGAATTATGAAGGGGGTTATTTATATGATTTAAAAAAAAAGTTTTATGCCCTTTTTTTTCTTTCTAATCAAAAGTGTTTTTCTAAATTTAGGAAAGAATCAAATAATGAAATTTGCATGAAATCGCTACATTTTTCAAGTTAGTTGGTTGTAAAAATGAATACTCATTCATAAGAAGTTCAGTGCAAATACTATTTAGTGAAATAATTACTTCATGCTATTTTGTAAGGAACTTTGCAGTGTCCATTTATTTTTGTATACATGACATCAGAGTTTTCAATACAGCAGAATTGAGGATGTAAACATTTGCGACTCAACCCTTTATTCACCGACGGTATTTGAAAGTACCATTTAAGTCTAGCTTATATCTTTGCTATGCGTCTGTTTTTGTTGATGGTATTCTAAAGAACACGGATAATGCAATCCAAATAACATGAAGTTAATAGAAACTAAAAGTGAGAATTAAAAGTATTTAAGATATTTCTGTTAATTACATTTTTTTTTTGAGTTCCCTGGAATTATTCTGCAAAGATACTAAACTGCTGGTGTAAAAACTTTGAAAAATGGGTGGTGACATAAATAAAGGGTTAATGCCATATATTGAAATAGTGTTTGTTCTTTGTAGAATTTCTGCGTATCTTTTCATTGCTGAAAATTTCCATACTGTATTATTTTTTGCTTACTACCTACTTATTTTTTGATAAGTGAAATATGCTATATGCAGCATATTTCAAAAAGCTAATTTTAAATATGAAATAACTGAGGAAGAGACAGTGTTTTCATTAAATGTCAGCGAGGCTCAATGACACATAAAAGGCCGAAGTTCTCAGCAGCTAATTGGTTAGACGGGAGATTAATTTTTTTAACTGACTCAGTCGACAATAAAGCTTAATGATAATAATAATAATATCAATGATTTAAAAGTATAAAAAGAGTGTTAAATAAATTAAGTTTATTTTTATTTTCTGTTTTTTACATTTAATATTCTAATAATAAAACTGCATCTTCTCTTTTGCATCACAGAATTCCATACAGTGATGTAAAGAAATCTATTGCTAATGGGATTTTTTCTCTGTGGCAAGAGGCATGGGATATGCAAGTACCGAATAAACCGCATTTTGTTAAATCTGTTATTGACACGTGGCCAGTTTTAGCAATGCGTGGAGCTGATGTTAAATGATCTCGCCTACGTATGGGACATACTCGGATTACCCACAAGTACCTACTTTTCGGAGAAAGAGCACCTATGTGTCCTTCATGCCACAACAACAATTGACTTTTTGATTCAATTGACAGTTTGATCGAATACCCAGCTTTGACTCCGGTCGCCACCATTTTTTTCACCCATCAAGTGTAATTCTCCCAGAATTGCTGGGAATCATCATCCATATGTCTTTGAATTTTTAATTGTTACACATATCTTACCATACATTTAACTTAAGCCATTTCCATCTTGTTTGTTTTTTAATTCAAGGATGTTATTTTTTCTGTTTTCGTCTGTTTTAGCTTTTTTTACATTGATTTTTACATGAAAATATAATTTTATACGAAGCTTCGAGCATCAACAAAGGTTCTATCTTTTACCATAAGAATGGAGCAGTGTAGCCAAGAATGTCCCTTTTGCCAAATAACCCGAATCAATCAACCAACCGACCATCTAATATCGTCTTTTCTATTTTCTGGAAGATAGACATCGACTGCATTTTGAAAGTGCTGAGATAGCATTCTATGTAAATGTAATCCTGTCAGCAGAGGAAATTTAACATTCAGTCATTGATGCCTGTGCCGAATGATGCGCTGTTCGCCATATTTTTAAAACTCTGCTGAACATTATTTTAATAAAATTCATCGTTTCCGCTTCGCTAATTGCGTAATCATAATGACTTAAAATTATGATTTAACAAAACTTGAAATGGACTTTAGTTTTTACTTTCTTCAAAATATGCGCTTCAAGTGCTGCTAAAAGTGAACCATATTCTGTATGAAAAATTACAAAAAGGAAAGACTCTATCTAACTTTTTGTTGCGGATAATGGACTCTTAACTTAGCTGTATTCTTCATTTTTCATGTTTATTTATATTTTATTTATTTACTTATATTTTAATTCCTTCATTGATTTATATTTCATTCATTCATTGATTTATATTTCATTCATTCATTTATTTATTTATATTTTTTCCCATTTATTTATTTTTCTTATTCTTTTATTTGTCTTTCCCTCTATGCTTTAATTTATCTTTAATGCTTCTATTATCTTTATCTCTGTGCTTTTATTTTATTTCAATGTTATTTTTGGCGCTGCCTTTAGCTTTTTTTGTATCTCGTACAAGTGATGTTTATATAGCTTTATCTTTTGATTACTGTTTAAATACTGTTTTTAATTGTAATTATAAGCTTTCCACCTGTGTCTCGCCACTTTCGGCTCACACCTAATCATCATCAGAATACTTGAACTTTTTAATGAAATTTATGAAAATTCTAGTGATGCCTCTCGGCTTATAAGCATTTAACCCGACGCTCGACAAGAGTGTTCTACTTTTAAAAATGGTCAAGGCCCGTTTTGTAACCTCCGTCGCGCCTTTTAAAACTGTTTGTAAACTTCACTCGGTTGTGTCACGCCTCTACTGTTGGGAAGACTTTTCCTCATCGGTCCTTCAGAGAAGCTCTGTGGGAGAACTGAATCCCGCCCACGTCTTTGCCACCCACCTCGACACGTATCGGGGCACACCTGTTGATATCGGCATTCTGTATTCTCGATTCTTAAAAGATTCGACGCTAAATCCATCAAGGATTACGTAGGTTAAAAACACGTTTGTCAACAATGATTTAAGTACAGTGCTGATGGTACCGGGTCATCTCAAAACCCTGAAGGAAAGGATGTCAAAGATGGACAGTTTCATTCCAACTGTTTGAGAGAGTGCAGATGGGGTGGAAGTCAGTCATTTACTGCCCCGAAAGGATTGCTAGTTTGACGGATCGGTCCACGTGAGGCTGGACCATACTTATTCAGCAGTCCACCACAACCAATCCTGTCGATACTGCTACGTTCAGTAGTGGTCGGCTGAATGCAAGAAGAAGGCTAAAAACACGCTCGTCTGTTTTTTTAACTTTTTGCGCCCTCCTCTCTAAAACTATATACAGAACCATGGAGACTGCGCAAAGTAGTATCCAAAGTGAGTGGAATGAAGCAAAGCGTGAAACTGAGCAAAATTCAATTCCGTCCGTTCAAACCGACCCTATCATTGACGAGACGGATTTCAGCATTTCCTTTTCACTCTTTCCGGTACAGAATATTTCCTTGAGGAAGGAAGACAAAAAATATGCCTTTCTAATTTGCCTTTCCTTTTTTGGACCCGAAGAAGAAATAATAAGCGACCGTGCGCCTACCTGTTGCATTAGACAAATCGATCTCCTTTTGGAAAACTGATCGTTGGTTACTGACTCTCAGAATTCTTTATTGTTACATATTCTCTTTCCTTGACAAATGCAGTAAAGTTTTCTCACGTACTGGACACAGTAAATGGACAATCATGGCCGAAAATAATTCATTCATTCAAAATAATTCATAATTTCATTCATTCACTCGTACATTCAATACTTCATGGCCGAAAGTAATTCATTCATTCGTAATAATTCGTAATTTCATTCATTCACTCGTACATTCAATAATTCATGGCCGAAAATAATAATTTCATTCGTA
>JAPMOQ010052775.1:1360528-1384303 GCA_026543055.1 Argiope trifasciata | reverse complement strand
TCGTAATTTCATTTATTCTCGTGCATTCAATAATTCATGGCCGAAAACCATTCATTTAGTTACTGCAGGAAGATAAATGATTCTTTCTGAAACATTTCATGTTCTTGGCCGATTGAATGCACATTTTGTTCTCCTCTTTGATTTGTAATGAAATAATTATTTGCGCATGAAAATTTCATGTTGCAATGGTTTTGAACTTGCCCTTAAAATCGGTTTGAAGTGAAATACCGTCAAGATTTCAAGCGACTGGACGCTTGTTTATGTGGGGTTTTATGGCGCAAGAATCGTATCCAATCATACGCCAAGAAAATGGTAAAATGAAAGCAGAATATCAAAGAGAATTGAATATGAAATCTGCGATATCAACATAAAACTGTTTGAAATATAAAACTTCAAAATGATGCAGGTAAAATTACAAAATTAGCATGGGTGCTGTTAGTGTATCTAGTGTGAGCTGTAGCGACTGGCGCAAAACGACGCATAATCGAAATGTAAACAGTTTCGATTGTTTAAGGTTCATGAGGTTTTGGTATCAAACGCGAACATTATCTTAACGGTTTCCCTAGCATTTGGAATTAGTAATTCTACATTTGTGTCAAAGGATGACGACAAATTTTTATCTGCTCAATTTCAGAATTTCTTTCCTCTTTCTAAATAGAAAACAAAATGTCATGTGTAAAAACTTTGCGAGGTAAAGTTATATAAAAACTAATGAAAGCTTATGAAAGCTTTTTATAGGAAAGAGTTTAAAATTATAAAAACTAAAACAACATGAATTAGAAATTTAGCAAAAATGATATGCTTAATGCTATTAAACATTTAAACACCTCATGAGATATTTAATTTTAGAAAAGGTAGATAAAAAAAAATTAAATTTCATAATTATATGTGTAGGATGGATGGGGCAAAATGCCCATTCAGTCTCGTTTAGATCAATGCCTAGGGTCACTGATTAAAGAGAAGTAATTTTTAAATGAAAAAAGTTAAATTTAAATATTCCTTGCTGTAAATGAAAGACATTAACAATTAGGACAGGACAGGCTATTGACAATAGAGGTAAAAGTATAAGCTTTAGATGACACCAAGGACATCCAGTGTTCCATGGCAAAACTACGTGCCACCATTGCGTATTAAATAACCGTGATATCGAAACGAACGACCCTCTCTCTCTGTCTGCCGAGCGAATGCTCCCAGCTCGCTTTTCTGAAACTTGACGTCACGCGTCTTAGACTTAGGATCAGTGGTATTCAATAAAATCCCTGGTGCCATCTGTTGCAATAAAATAATACTAAATGTGGAATGGTAATGGCCGCTAATTAAATCTCTACATATGTATGGTATTATAATTTACTTTTCACCATCACATGGTTTCTGTGGAAGAGGAAAAGCTAATATCCCAACCACATACACACATTACGCATCTTCGAAGAATGTCTTGTTCTTTAAAACTTTAAATATTGTTTGCCAACGGATTTTACGACCCTCTTCGCTTTAGCGCATGTGTTAGGGAAGGGCTTAACTCAACAAAATAGGGGTGAGAGGAAAAATGGAAATACGAACTATTTACATATAACAATAAAGTGAATTTCGGAACAGCGCACATCCTTCCTACTTTCACCCCTTATTGAGATGGAATCGACGAAAAGGGGTCGTCTCGGGGTACAAACGAAAAAATTTTCATAATGTACCTAGAATGAATTTCAAAGTAGAGCTAATGAATTGTTTTCATATTAAAAAAACGAGCACACTAACTATATTGGAAATTAGTTAAAAAATAAACCCTAAACAAAACAAAAGTGTTTTTTGGAGGGGGGAAGACGACGAATTTATTAGATTTGGCGATAACATTCAACAAATTATTAGAAGTGGTCCGATTAAAATTCATGCAATTGTATCCGAGCCTAATCTGGAATGTTTATATTTATTTGATTCGGGTCGTTTTCACATGGAACGGAGGAGAAACGTTTTACTATTTTTTGAACGTCACGCAATGTTTGTCGTTCTGTCCGTCAAGTATTTAACTATTTATGCGACGGACGGATTCATTTTGGGAAAACGCAACTGCCTTTTCACGGCAGATACTCCGGGAACTTCGAACTCGGTAGTGTATGCATTCGCTATCGCCAATATGTGTAGAATATAGGATTGGTTATAAATTAATGTTTGGATTCATTCTCCTACAGTTTTAATCCATGTTTATTCATCCTCCTACTGCTTTTTTTTAAATACTCGAATTGAAATGGGAATTTAATATTTTTAGTTTTTTTAAATGAACGTTTAATTTTAAAACTACGTGAGGGCTATAAATGAATTTATTCCTTCTTCACACCCACGGCCAATTTTTTTCCTGCTTAAGTGGGTTTGAAATGCTTTTATTTGTTGGATTAATGTCTAGTATATTTTGGAATGAATTCTTTAATTAGGAACCTGATCTGATGACGAGGACGATATCTTAAGCAGCGTTCCTCTCTCTGCGCTTTCTTATATGACAAATTTAATTTGTACTCTGTCCACAAACACGAAGTTGGGTTTTGAATTCTGAATCTTTCGTTCTTAAAAGCTGAGCCATTAGATCTCGAAGTCTTTCATGCATAAATTCATTGCTATGGGATTTTTAAGAAGGGAGACCGCGTACTCAGTTTCGATACTCTGACGCTGTCTAGTTGGAATATCGATTCTAAATATTCATTCGTATCGATATTCTATTAAATATTGTTTTACTCGATGACAGAAGTTTAGTCTGCGCACTGTACAAATTATTTTTGTAGCTTAAAATAATTTTGTATATTTAGTATAATAACCTGTAATTGCAGTTCATATAAAGTAAAATATTCGTTATGGTCCTGTTATTTTTGAAATGAATGTCAGTTTTTTTTCCTTTTCTAAGTTTCGTCAAATAATCAAATCTAGAAGAAAAACCCATTATTTTAAATGAATTTCGTTTCTTTTCCTTTGTATATTCAATAACAATTAAAATTGACTGTACATAAAAAAAAAATGCTTTTGAAACAATGCCTTTGAATAACGTAACAGAAGTTTCTGCAAATCTTAAGGGCCTAGCTCTGCGTAGCCAGAATGACATTAAATTAAACATCTCCCAACTTAAACATAGCTTAAGGTGTCCGACTAAGTTCGAAGGAAAAGTTTTCAAGAATTGAATTTAAATAAACTATTTAAAACTTTGTTCTTAGACATATTGTCAATTATAACACAAAATACTATAAATAAAAAAAATATTTGAAAATTTATTTTGAGAAAGAGGAAAATTTGTAGTGTTTTTAAGTGAAATTTCACCTAACGGCTAACACTCTGCACAAAATGGTAATACATCCTATTTTTCTTTCCACACAAATTATGGAATATAATAATGAATGAAATGAACCAAAATCTGAGAAAAATGTTCAGATGCAAAGGAATAACAATATGCGTATATATGCATTTTTCCATCAATCTCAACTTAATTTTTCTAACACCTATTAATGAAAAAACATTTAACCGACGATAAAACTTTTCGTTCATTTCATCGTCCCTATTATTTATAACACACGCTGAAATGTTTGTGTAAATACTTCTGTTAGTTTTTGAGATATCGTGTTAAAGGTTGATTATTTTTCTGATAATTAATATTTTGAGAAAAATAAAGATACATTTTAGCTGAAAAATATGTTTTGCTTAAAATTCAACTGGATGATAGTGCAGGCCTCCCTTTTCCTAGAAAAGATAAACTGTTTTTGAATAGAGAAAATTCTAAAGTACCAAAATCCCCCCCCCCCAAAAAAAAATCGCTTATATGGTCGATAACCAATGTTTTGAACATAGTCAAATACCTTGAGATTTCATCACACATAACATCTTACAACGTTTTAAAAAAATCAAACTATCTTAGTATGTTGATTACTTTTTAGTGCATTATTAAAGATGACTTAACCGAGCTTAATAAATTTCATATTCAATCATATTTTGAGCCACTCTATTTTTCACATCCTTCGGTGTTCGGGCCCTTCTTGTATACAGCCGACCACCCCGCCACCACTGAACGTAGCAGTATCGACAGGAATTGTGGAGGTCGACTGCTGAAGAAGTATTGTCCAACCTTACATGGACCGATCAGTCAAACTAACATTCCTTTCGGGGTAGTCAATAGTCGTCTTTCTCTCCACCTGCACTCTCTCAAAAAGTTAGAATGAAACTGTCCATCTTTGAAACATATCCTCTAGAGTTTTGAGATGACCCGGTACCATCAGTACTGTACTTAAATCATTGTCAATCTTCAGGTCCTTCCTTCACTCTGAAATCTCCATACATTCCATTAAATAGTGGTGAACCGTACTGATTTATCCACAAATGCATTTATTTCCCCGCGTTCTTCCGAATCTGTGGAAATAGACGGGACATCTCCCATGGCCAGATATGATTTTGGGTTATCAATGCATGGTATCTTCTTAATTTAATTTCCGGAATCAGGAATAAAGTCGAAAGTGACTAATCCTCTTTTGGACACATACCATCCGTCAAATCCACTGTAGTTTCATTTCTTCTCTACATTCCCCTTTTAAGACACCCCTTGATTTGGGGACAGTGATATCAACACTGTCTTTCTGTGTCGCCCACTTCGCGCAGTGATCCGCCTTTTCATTACCTTAATGAGTAACTCTAGACTCTGATCTGAGTGAGACTGAATGGCCATTTTGTCCCATCCGTTGCTACACACATGAAACGTTTGATTAAACTGCTGTAATAATTCGATGATGAACAACTCGCAGCCAAAGTGGAATTTGGATTATGGAACACGGAATGTGATTTAGCTTTAACAGATATGACTGAACTTTCCTCAGCAAAGAGCTTCAGCGGATGCGACTCTGGATTTCCCGTCGGATGGGTTAGTTACTCCGCCATTTTCTTCTCCCTCGCGGGGTTCGCGCCGGAAGCCGAACAAATCTGTGTTTATCCTCTCTTCCTGAAGCAGCTGTTCGGATGTTAATGCAACCGCAGTCTCTGTCAGGACTTCTCAGCTGACCCGAGACGGCCTTTCTGCACTCTGGCGCCTTTTGAGTCCAGGTCTGGAATCTGCTAGCCGTTGTACCGTTGAATGTGTGTCGTATTTTTGGAAGGGCCCTTTTTTATACAGTGGAACCTCGTTTAATGGTGTTATAAAGAAATGAAAGAATGGAGAAAAGAGATGAAACTGCAATTGACGGATGGTATTGTGATGTCATCAATTTTGATATGAGCAATTTGGCCAAATTTGTCTTTTAACATTTTTTATTAATAACATCACAGTTGGACAATAAACACAAACATAAAACAAGAAGAAATTCATATATTACACTACTTAAACTTCCTTTTCATAATCATCATCTAATCAATATGCACACTAACATCAGGCCTTTCGCTTCAGCAGCTTAACACTACACACCGCATCACCCTCGAATCTAGCCGACGTCTTTTTTACTGACTCCCGATCCACACTGCAGCCGAATTTCATGTGACGTCACCATAATGTTAATCACAGTCAATATAGGGGCGTCCTCTATCGACTGTGAAGGCAGATGCTGGATCAATTCGTTACAGTATGTGTCCAAAAAAGGAAAAGTCACTTTCGACTTTATTCCTGATTAAGGAAATAAAAATCAGAATATAACATCCATCGATAACCCAAAATCATATCTGGACGTGGGAGATGTCCTGCCTATTTCCACAGATTCGAAAGAACGTGGGGAAATAAATGCGTTTGTGGAGAAATGGGTACAGTTTACCACTATTTTATGAAATGTGTGGAGATCTCGGAGTGAAGGAAAAACTTGAAGATTGTAAATAATGATTTAAGTACAGTACTGATGGATCTAGGTCATTTTAAAACCCTGAAGTGTATGTTTCAAAGATGGATAGTTTCATTCTAACTTTTTGAGAGCGTGCAGGTGGGGAGAAAGACAGCCATTGACTACCCCGAAGGAATGTTAGTTTGACTGATCGGTCCATGTAAGGTTGGACAATACTTCTTCAGCAGTCGACCCCAGCAAATCTTGTCGGTACTGCTACGTTCAGTGTTGGCGGGGTGGTCGGCTGTATACAACTAATTGCCGTATGAGATGTAATAATTTTTTTTTATCGTAGTGATGAAGAATTCATGTCTGAAGTAACGGTCGATTCTTTATTCGAACTGAAAGGCTTTAAGTGAAGAACATATTATTATCTTCCGAATAACGAGCAGAGAACTCGTCGCGTAATTGCTCTTCCTTCCCCTTTCGAGTTGGCGGGGGGCCCCTCCTTTGAAGGGGTGCTCCTCATGTTTATGAATGCTTCCTTCGTTGGCGAGGGCCCGGCGAACTCGAATTAGGAACTAAATGACACATCGGGGCCCACACAGCGTTCTGTTCAAGTCCGACTCGCGCGTCTGTGTTCAAACCCTGTGCCCGAGACTTTTATTTATTTCTTATTTCAAAATTAGAGTATTAGAAAGATCCTGTCGAAGTATAGAGCGTTTGAAAGGGAAATTCATTGGAATTAATAATAATGGAATAAACGAAAGCATGTCGAAAATAAGTCTCAAAGAACAAAAAGGTAATAGCGGGTGGTATTGGATCGATTTCGGCTGTTTATGAGCATTTGTGGTTTCAGTTTTCGATTATTTTTTTATTGCCCAAGGCGCCGATTCAGAGATGAAATGTGGTCACATTTTCAATCACTGGCCTCCTACAGTTTTTTGGGAAATCGGTAAATGCATAAACTTTCGTGCCTGTTTAAATAAAAAATAAATCGATCAATTAACCATTTTATTAATTCTTAATCCGGGTGCGTAGCCTCATGAAAAGACCTTAAAAAGTGGCTAAATTTGAAAATCATTTTTAAGCACCTGAAAAGTGCTTAATATTAGAAGAAAGGTTCTTAAAAGTGCTTATTTTTTTTCGAGAAGTGCTAAGAAGATAATTCTTTTTTTGTTTCAGCATAAGATATTCCCTTATTGTTTCCACATTTGATGAATACGTTAAATCGAAAGAAAACCGACGAAAGGGAAGTATTTTTATGAAAATTAAAGTTTTGAGAAAATTGAAATGAAGTACAAATTGTTGCGAAAACATATGTTTTGCTTAAAATTTCGCAGGATGATAGGTGCGGCCTTCCTTTCCCCATAAAAGATAAACTGTTTTGGAAAGAGGAAATTCTAAACTGCAAGAAATAATAATAACAAAAATAAAAAAAAATCGCCAAAGTGATCGCCAGCCATTGTTTTCAACGTAGCCGGATACCTTAAAAGTGTTTAATTTTGGAAGAAAGGTCCTTAAAAGTGCCTAATTTTCTAGCGAAGGGCAAAGAAGATATTCTTTTTTGTTTTAGTATAAGATATTCCATTTTGTTTCCGTATTAACAGTCATAAAGGCTTGTTTACTGGATATAGAAAAAAAAAAAAAAAAAATGACGGAAGGGAGGAATTTGGTGGATAGAAGAGTTTTGACATGTTTAATATAATCTTTTTTTTATTTTTTTCCGCTCGTTTTTTCAACATGGGTACCGTATTGAAATATTGAAAATGTTATTCCCAAAGAGCGAAATACGAAGTATGTCGATTTTGTTGCAACTCAAAAAACATTTGAACTTCTTTTACATGTAGTGTTTTAAATAGTTCTCTTACAAAAGTTGACTTAAATTTTTGATAATGATAGTTGTTTTTTTAATTTCCTTTTTATTATCCTTTTCTGCTTTTGTCAAAACCAAAAAGACATTTGTTTTACAATAGATGATATTGAGCAAATATTATTCAAAAATACTGAAATAAATATTGAAATTCAAAAAATACACATTTAAAATTAATTTTACAAATTTTAATTAAAAATGATGCATTATAATAAAACAGAACGTAACCTAGGATTAAAAAATATACAGGTTTACATCTGCGTACATGTAGAAAGATGCTTCATTTTTTCGGCTATGGTGCTTAATTTTTACAGCACTTCTCACTACGCACACTGCTGATGACGCAGTGAGTTTCTTTAGATAAAAAAAAAAAAAATGCTTTAAAAATGAAAGGATTGACTTCCAGCCTATTCGTAGGTAAGAAATTTCCCTGAATGAATGTCTTGTAGACAATAGAGAGCAAGTGTGAATCTGTCTTTTGATAATTGCATTCCCTGATTACCATGTAACGCGTGTATTATCTGTTTTCATAAAGGCCGCAGTGGCCTGGTGGTAAGGTCTCGGGACCGTAGGGTTGCAGGTTCGTGGCCTGATTCCACCGAAGAACCGCTGTGTAAATGAGTTTAAATCCGTGCAAATCCGTAAGTGCATGTTAAATTCGTCGGGGCCAAGCGTCCTCCCGCTGGTTTAGTGTGGAAGTTTGCAGGGGGGGAGGCAGCTCAGGTGTCGTCCGCGTCATCTGACCGCTGTTCAAAATGTCGAGGCTCATTCCCAAATAGCCCTTAGTGTTGCTTCAAAATGGGACGTTAATATACATAACTAAATTCCTGATCGAGTATATAAATTTAGCTTATTAAGAAACCGTAGGGGGGGGATTTCAACTGCAATTAAAAAAATAAGCTTTCAAAAACCAGTGTAATATCCCCTCTATCATTTCATTTCGAAATTATAAATACAGAGTACCCATCAATGTTTATTTCCAAAATGTGAAGATCACATACGAAGCTCACAGATCAGATGTGAAGATCACAGCTAACGTAGTCCTAGTGTTGCTTTATAACGGGACGTTGATATAACTGAACTCCTGAGGCTGGCTTCTGGTGTTGAGCTGCCAGTGTGCGAAATGGTTTATCCCGCAAACGAAACTCCGCGTTCATTAATCAGCGCATCTGTATTCAGGATTTCACTCTGACGAAGAGCTGCTCTCTGAAAGGGAAAGAAAATAAATAACAACTTCCCCTTTGTAAATAAATACCCGCTCCCATCGCCAAGCTACTTTTTTTTTTCCACCACGTCTCCTCCCTTGAGGCGAGGCGGTGAACTTTGATCCTGATGATTCACCCTGATGGCCGACTGATACCGAGAAGCACATGGCTCGCCTCTCTGGCATGCGAGGCGCGCATTTTCGTAGGATTCGAAAAGGGTCCAAATGATCCCGAGTCAGACACGAAAGGCTTTGATATTTTGGAGATTTGTTTTAATAAAATAATGGGATAATTTTTTTAAATACACTTATAAAGAATTTTTTCCCCCGCAATTAAAAAAAAAATCATTTGAAAATATATGAATACGAATTTCTTATTCAGACATAAATAGTGGTGCATTTCAAGACGTTTATTTAGACCCGAAATATTTTTGCTGGCTGCGGCAATGAATCAAGAACAAGCATTCTCCTTGATTCTATTTGAGAATGTCACCTTCACTTGTTTTAGACAGTCTCTCGTTTTTTTTTTTTTTTTTTTTTTTTTTTTTGAGCAGACACACCAAATCTTCTGCTTCCAATACGGATGGAGAATCTTTGTTGAATGTCCTTGGTGCAAGACAGATGAAGGCCCCCCCCCCAATCACATTCTTAAATGTTTACATTTTACTATTTTTGAGAATTTAAGGGATTCGCTATAGTTTCTTGGACTTTCCAGAGATCTTTCATGGAATAGCTCAAGTATATCACCTGGGATAGGAACGAGCACCATGCAGCATTTTATAACAATTTTGTAATGAAATCAAATCAAAAACTTTATATGAAAGTATGTTTTATTTTAAAGTGGATGTATTAAAGATATCCTGTTTTGGACACATACCATCTGTTAAACTACTATAGTTTTATTTCTTCTCTCCGTTCTCCTTTTAAGACACCATTTGATTCGGGGACAATGATAACACTCTTTTGGTGTCGCCGACTTCGCGTAGCCTTTTCATTCCCATATGGGCTTTAAAACAATTCAACTCTATCGACTTGTTAGTTTTAACTCTTTTTATCTTTTCTTTTATCGTCCCTATTACCTTATTACAATTGTGATACCCGATGTCGGCCTCTCAATCTTTTGAGGAGGAGGAGAAATACACCTGGAATCGACAAAATTTCCTTGTGCAAAAGATTCTCAAGGTTCGCCAGATCTTCAAAAACGCAGCAATCTCAAACAGCTCAGCTACTTGAGAGATGACCACAAATCTGAGCGATTGACATGAGATCGTTATGGATCAAATGGATGCAGGGTTATTATGAGGGAACTCTTTAAGGAGGCGTGCATTAGAACTGGGCTCGTTCGTTCCCATTTCGACTGAGAGTTCGGTCTTCCAATCCGAGCCAAGTTCCTGAAAAGGTAATAATAATCGGCAGAAGGCAGAATTTCTTTAAAAAAAAAAAAAAAAAAAAAAACGTGTCAACCCTTCTGTTCTATTTGTTTCATCTTGTGCGATATCTGGCTTTTCTTCCAAGTGAAAAGGTTGGGATTTCGTTGCTTTGTTGGGATCGTCTCTTTTCGAGAATCCGAAAAGAGACGATCCAATATTGTTTTTGATGGTGGCAGAACCGTTAGAAGAAATACGTGCGTTTCGGGTGGATTATTTTGAAATAAGTTACTCTGATTCCAAACTCAGATATCCTGACTCTGGTATTCTTTTATGAACAAAGGTTTGATTTTTCATTGGATGCTTGACACGTTTTGTATGGGTATAAAAGTTGGTAAATTTGGATAATGAAACAGGAATCAAATTCTAATTTTTGTAAGAGATGAGCTCCAAGAGATTAAATTATTTTGTTCATTTTTGATGATAGTGAAGATATTAAATAGCCAATTTGTCGGAAAATAAAAGTGCTTAAAGTAGGCGTTAAAGGATCGCTGAACAGATGGAGCATGGGACTTCACTGGCAGTCTTATTATCATTTGCTTTCCCCTTCTCCTACTTCTAGAAAGTGAATCGTTAATACTGGGTGAGTCAAGATGAATAGGACAAAAAGAAAAATGCTTTATGACTTATGTATTTATATTATAACCAAAATACAGGTACGTATTAACAGATGAACTGTTAAAAGTTTTATTAGGCAACACATAAACGTTAATGATTTACGTGTTTGCCGCTAGGGACGCTGTTCTCAAAATGGCGCTATCAGGTAAGAGAAGGCGTTTTGTGTAATGGAATTTGCTAAAACAATGTCGTCATGCGGTAAACACGCAAATCAATAACGTTTGTGTGTCCAAATAAAACTTTAACAGTTCATCTGTTAATACGTACCTCTAATTTGGTTATAATGTAAATGCATAGGTCATAAAGCATTTTTCTTATTGTCCTATTCATGTTGACTCACCCTGCATTTCAGTGACTCTTCCAACTCTGGCGGTTACCTTTCTATGTCTTCAGCCAGTGCTGCTGCGACCACATCCGCCCGCTGTTGTAATGTGCTATTTGCAAACTTTGTTGCGCAACGCCATCGGAATTCGCTTGACTCATTCTGGTTTCTTACATCGAAATGTTGTCACTTTTTCTGTGTCTGTCGTCTTTGTTTTTGTTATATTTGCAGAGAAATTCACTCTGAGTTGATGATCCGTTTTCTAACCCATTGTATGCTGGCCCATTTCGCAACGGAATTGCACCGGGAGCGGGGGTTATTCAGTTCAATCGCAATAGATCGGAAATTAGTTCATTTTTTTAAACTCACTTTTCGGATTTTATATTGAACTAAATAAATGATAACCACAAAATTTTTGTCAACAAAAAATATATATTTTAAGGGATAAATTTATAATGGTATCGTAAATATGAAAAATCAAATAGAACTAGTAGTATATGGTTTTAATTTTTTTCGAATGATGCTATACATAGATATTTTACATTATAAATCAGAGCAATCATAAAACTAATAATGTTTTACGGTTCAAAGCATTTCCGTGTACGCAGAGGTACACGGCAAGATTCACTTATTTTCGCAAGGATAAATAAAAAGTGAATTTCAAATCTAAATTGATTTTTTTAATCCATCTTCCTGTTTTGTGGCTCTGATGCGAAAACAAGTTTTTATTTGTCTAAATGTTTTCAGAATCTATGTCGTAGGCAAGAACATTCGTCTTCCTGTCTATTTTTGTACCCACCAACAAACCACGTTGTTGCACTAACCCGTACTAGTACGTGACCCGCGCTCAAGTATCCATCGACAGAAAGCGTACAGGTACGTGTCCGGCATACGATGTGTTAATTAAAACGAAAAGATTTCAGCATTGAAATGGAAATCGAGGTTACTCTTACATTGATCCTATGTTTATTCACTTATCACTAGGTTTATTCACAATAAGAATTACGTAAGTGTAGGCAGGTGTTGAAGAAGTTCTTGTAACGAAAATAATGCATTTAATATAACTACAAATAAATGAGTAAAAAACGTTCTTATTTCTTCTGCATATACTGATAATTAGCATCATGTATTTATAATTCCTCCTCTACAAATATATTAATATCGAAAACTAAATGAAAATTCAATCTGACATCACTCAAAAAACTATGACAAACTGTATCACCAACATATAATGACTCTTACGTATTACTCGACAGCAAAACTTCCAATAAGGTAATAAACAAATTTTTCCTAATATCTTATTACACAGAATGCTATTTGCTAAAGTTTTAAAATCAAATTCCAGACTATTTAAATGAAAATAATGATACATTTGGTACCACCATTCTTAGTTAACAATCAATTAGAGAATAATAATAAATAAAATAAGTACGCGACCCGCGCACAAATATCAATGGTCAGAAAAGGTCCTAGTACGTGTCCCGCATACTATGTGCTAATGAAAGAAGTTTTCCATTCACTAGATATCTGTTGGCACATCTCGTTACCCTAATGACTTCGAATGTCTCTGCCCAATATGGGCTCGGAATCATTGGGTCACGGCTGTAAGCGTGGAACTGTCCGCCCCCCCCCCCCGGCATATTCTCTCTCTTTCCTTCTTTCAACGTTTTGTCGTTTGCGAAATTGTATTATCGGACTGTATATCTTTGCGGTTGCGAGGCAGAATTTTTCTGCTTCCTTTAGTGGAAAATGAGTGGAAGTTCCATATCTCTCGACCATTTGACGGGTGGGTGATTTGCATGATATTTCAATTTCGTTTGGTCGTTGTATATGGGCGCAGTCATGTAAAGGAGCCCATTGCCATTTTCTGTCTTTTGCTTTCGGTAAATTATTCCTCTATTCGTGTACATTTTTGGGACAGCGTGCTTTTAATTTTAGCAAAACGGGAGAACTTTATTCTATGATACTCTGTAGAAACAACCGTATCTCAGAACGTGTTTAGGATACTGTTTTCTAATGTCTACTGAATAGTTTTGTATTGCATTTTAGTATTAGCAATTATTCATTTTGCTGTATCAATATAAATTCCTCATACAAAAGAAAATATTAAAAAAATCACCTTTTTAATTTTGAAACTCCAACTAATGTTACTAATTATTATGAGAGTATGAGATAGTGGATAAATCTAATACTATAATACAAGGAATAGTTGCCAAGTCGAAAATCGCCCCAGAATTAATAAACTCCGGTAAACTTGGGGGTCTGGGGTTTTTGGCCACGAGGAATCGATTGGCGCCGGTTTTGAAGCGTTACGGTCGAGCAGTTCGGAGTTACAGATAGGATATTTTCAAACTTTATTAGTTCGCCATAATGGCTACTTAAATTTTCAAGCGGTAACGTGCTGCCATCTATAGCCAATATGGCGAAACAATAAAGTTTTATGTTTATGCTGTTATAGGTTTATAATATGTTTCTTATGTATGTATATATGCTTGGTTTTTCTAAATAAATTTGTCAAAAATATTGAACTTCAACACACTTCAATCTTTACCTTTACTTTACCTTTGTATAGAATAGTTCCCTTTCCAAACTCTAACTTTGTTTAGAATAGTTTACAATGGTGCACTTTAACCGGTTATCTTTTCACCAATGGCTTCACAAATTTTCTTATGGCATGTATTGTTTTGATAAATCACAATTGAAAATTTAAATCTTCGAGTTAGCTTCGATACCTGTTTTCTCCGAGCGGAGCTCGGTCACCCGCTGGTTATCTGATAATCTAATCTAATGCTGCATATAAAACTATGTATTATTCATGTAATAATAAATAAAAAATGAAATGAGTGTCGAGTAGAAATAATTATTGCTCCCTTCGCCAATTTCATTTCAGGTTTGGATCATTTCAACGTTTTTACTATCAGACAGTACAGTTGGGCTCTGACGGGACTTAATCGCTTAAAGCCTTATCACACGGCAAAATATCTTCGGCACTTTCCGTCAGCAAACGACAAAGAAAGTGACGTCACTTCAAACTTTCACATGATTGGTTGAATTTCGTTTGCGGGCAATATTTCGACAACATTTTTGAACTGGTTCGAAAGAGTTGTCGATTATGAAACTTGCTCGACCGGTTTTTGAGGGTAGAAACGGAAAAATGCTGGCGAAATATCAACGTGTGGTAAGGCTTTAAAACACATATGGATATTTTTCGATTTATCATTATATTATTTATAGCTATTATAACTTATAGATAGCATCACTTCACTGATCAGAAAAATTTAATTATATAATAATTGAGTTTCAATTTATATAATAAAAATAATTTTCTTTTGAATAAAAATGGTTTGAAAATGATTTTGTTAAAACCCCTTTAATAAAGTGTGTCAATGCGAAAGCAATGCTAGGACCAAAATAAACATTCATTAATAACAAAAATGAAATCTAAAACGTAAATTAGTTGAAAATAACTATTTATTGAATCTCGATTTATCGTGAACTATTTTTCGTGATCATGATTTTGATAAATCGATATTTTTGAAAACTGGCTTCGAAAAATCGGTTTTTTTTTCCTCCCGTTAAATCGAAAGTCGGCACTTCAAGCAGTTCAGAATCTATGTAAATAAAAATGAATGCCTGTGTGTCTGTTAGGCGCGGCCGTACCGCTCATCCGATTCCGATACAATTTCGACTACTAATCACTTGCTGTTACGGGATGGTTATAGGCACAATACAATCATCTAAAGTGTAAAAATTATTTTCACTTTTATTTACCGCATCTATTAACCACGGATTAACTACCAAATAACTACTTGAAATTTTAACTAAACATTTCATAAAACTTTAGGGTTTTTTTGCAGTCACTTCAAAAACAAATAAATAAATAAAAAAAATTATATTACAAATAATCTTGTACCATCATAGTTTTCAAAAAATTATCTTTTCAACTACATTGCAGATTTTATGGCATAAATTTATTTCCTATGTTCAAACAATTTTACAAGAAAATATCTCAATCCCATTTTTTAAAATTAAATTTGAGAATTCTGAACGAATGTGAAACGAATCACGAGATACAATAAATAGTTTCTTTCATTGCCATTCTGAAAAAACACCAAGTTTCACAATTTTAAAAGAATTCGCAAATCTAATATATACAAATGAATATTTGTTTGTTCTATTTTTAGTATTCTATTCTACAAATACCATTTATACCCTTCATATATACTTATATATGAAGGTATTACTTCATACATACTTAACAATTTCAATGAATGTATTCATTTCCTATATGAAAATGAATATCATTCTTCCTATCATTCTCAATTAAACAAGGTAACTATTTCAATTTTCAAACGATGTTTCCAAGATTATTTCTTTTGCGGCATCAGCTAGTTGATAAATAAAGCTCTCACGTTTCAAAGCAGGATACAAGTTATATATATATATATATATATATATATATATATATATATATATATATATATATATATATGTATAATATCCTCTCCAAAATGCGATTATTTAACGAAAGTATGTAGAAAAGCGTGAGCTGGCCCTTGGTTTATCGAAATTTCTGACTTCTGGGTTGAACCTGTCGCGTTCATTTCTGCTGCGAATCACAGGTCACTGACTCGTTTGCAGCATTTGCTTATTCGGCCCCAAAAGACTTCCCAACTCTTTTTCCTCTTGGATCGGTCGAGTGTCCTCTTCAAGAGCGTGAGGGCCCTTGATCCCCGCGGACAAAGAGGGCCCTGTGCGGGCCCGCCGCTCCGTTTACTTTGCTTCGAGAGGCTGTTAGTTAGGGATGGCCGATGATTTGACATTCGAGACTCACTTTTCGTCTCCTTCTCCACTCGCTTGAAGAAACTGAAAAAGATAAATCTTTTATTTTTTTTTTATAAAAAGAAAACTCTAGGGCCCATTTCAGTGTTTCTGACTGTTTATTTAAAGGAATCTGTTTCATGAAAAAGATGGTGTTTCAGAAATAATGTCACGTAGATAGAACTGAAGAAGACACAGGAAGTACAGTTAAATCAATTCATTAACTAACTCTGTGAGCGAAAGGGCGCCAAAATTTTAATTCGGTCAGGGTAGACTATTAAAATCCATAAATCATGCCAATTTAGTTAAAAATACATTTAATGACACGAAAGGGCATGCTTTACACAGGAACAAAACTACTTAGGACAATAACATTCAACATGCCTTAAAATAATACTCGGGGACTACGTCATGCTTTACGCTCGCTTCCAAGACATGGACTGATTGTTCATGGTAATGGCCTTTAGAGGGAGGGCAGAGGGAAACAGTTACGGTTACAACTCTGAACTAAGAACATTGTGACTGAGAGATCCTCAGCTTTTGTATAGGTAAGGAAAGTTCCAGAACACCTTTCTGGAGTCGGTAAGAAAAGTCCAGAGCACTCATCTGGTGAATTAAAGAAAAGTCGAGAATCTTCTGGAACACAAAATCAAAGAAAAACAAATTTTAAGTCTGCTGGGAACACATGATATAACCATTCACCTATGCAGACTCGACCATGTTTCCTTTCAATGCGGCTATATAACTGAATAATTGCTAATGTTAAGAAAACAAAACCTGTCTTTTGTAAAATAAAACTAGGCAAAATTACGTTTGTCTTAAATTAGCTTTATTCTGCTAGCTATTTTAACTTGTGGCTTTTGAACGGGTCTACATGATTTTTTATGATAGTGTCAGAAACGGCAAGTTTTTTTAATTTCTACTGCTTGCATTTTCTAAGGAGTTATATCGAGTTGAGTTGTATTATTACCCAGTTTGATCAACTAATGTGGAATCTTTTATATAAATGACACTTAAATATTTTATTTTCACTCGCATTAAAGATACTTAATGATAAACGAACAATTCTGTTACTACCAATATTTGTTGAATATTAGCTCCGAATTGACTAGTATTTAAAGAAACTTAAGAGTTCTTGAACTAATAGATTCCCATTTTGTAATGTCCGTCAAATTGAAATCATTTATAATTACACGTTTTCTGTTAAAAATTAAATTATTTCTAAACCATAAATCAGCATTTAGCGGGTGCTGTTATGTCGTTTTTAAATATTCTAATCTTATTAGTTGTACATTCAAAGAGTTATGCGCCAAACCAGATGATCTGAATAAGATATCTGATTTGGCGCATAAAAATAAAATTCTGAATCAGATTCTTTAAATATTAATTTCGTATTGTTCATTGTAGAAAATTAGTTATTAAAAAAACTAGAACTAAAAATTGATCTGAAATTTTCAATTTATCAGTAAAATTACTTTGATTTGATTGCATGATGATTTAATAAGTCATTTATTATTTATAGAATTAGCGTGTGGATGCAAAACAATTGTTAATTTTTCGCTTATTTCAAATTAAGTTAACCGACTGCCTTACAAACACTGTGAGAACATAGGCGAATTATTATTTTTTATTGCTGTTTTTTGTACTTTTTTCTTTTCAAAACAGTCGTATCTTTTCTAGAAGAGGAAGGCCTGACCTGATTATCCATGATCACATATTTTCCAGTTAAAATTTGTCTTTAATTTCAATTTTTTTAAAACTTTTAATTTTCATAAAAATTCTCCATCGTTAACATGATATCTCAAAAACTGATAGAGATATTTAAGTAAAAATTTCAGCGTGTGTTTTAAATAATGAAATTTAAAGCAATGAAATGAACCAAGTTTTATTGTTGGTGAAATACTTTTTCATTTATAGATGTTTTTAGAAAAATTTAGTTTTAAATTAAAGGAAAAAAATGCATATATACGTATATTTTAACCCATTATTTCTTCCCAAGATTTCTTTTAGATTTTGGTTCCTTTCTTTCATCATTATATTCCATAACTTGTGTGCAGTGAAAAATAGGATTGCTGCATTACCATTTTGTGTAGTGTTAACCGTTTTGGTTATATTTCATTAAAATTTACTGCACATTTTCCTATTTCTCAAACTATATTATATTTTCAAATAATTTTGTTGTAATTATAGTATTTTGTATTAAAATTGACAATACATTTAAAAACCATAATTTTGAATAGTTTTTTAAATTAAATTTTAATTAATTCAAATTCTAACTAAAAATTCGAAAAAAGGGCTCCAAGGTGAGCACACACACACACACACACACACACACACACACACACACACACACACAAACATTGAGCTTTATTATAAGTATAGATAAAGAGAAAGAAGGAGCAAAGGATTTAAATACGAATTCGTTCACCAATGAGAGAGAAGGAACCGGCAACCTGGAACCCGTTCTCATTCATTTCAATCCACAGATTACAGTGATCAAAATTAATAGCGACACTCGACTTGCAGAGCGAAAACCCTTCAGCCCGCTTCGTATGAAAAAAAAAAAAAAAAAAAAAAGGAATTAATGAACGAGCTTTGCAGACGGCTCAAAGAGCGTTTATGGTGTCATTATTTTCCCGTCTTCGGTCGCGCACGTAAAGGGAGGAGGGGGGAAACAACGAACTCCGGCAGCATTTAACGAAGTAATTGTTATTTGATGAGGAAACTTCCCCTTCCCCCCCTCCTTCTGGCCTTATGAAGAGAACCGTCCAGCTTGTAAAATGTCGACAAAGACGCGGGGTTTTTGTCTCTCACTAATAGAAGAATGAACTGAAATCCATTTTTCGCGTCACACGGCTGAAGAAAGCAGAATTATTGCTGTTGAGCGAGCTAAATCAATTGAATTCAATGTTTCAAAAAACACTTTTAAAAAAAAATGCACGTTTCACAAATTACGACAACTTGGAGTAAAAGAAAATGACACAGAATTTAAAATGAATTTTTGAACTGTTGTTCCAAATGCAACAAAATAAAATCCGCTTCTCGTTCGAAGCCACAAACGGACTTGCCCATGAGACATGCCTCGCGACTCGATAGATGACGACACACCACAGCTCAGCACGGATTTAACGCACACCAGATTCTAACGCACGGCCCTCCGTGGCTATGCGAGGCGCAATGCGTTATTTGAAAACGATAGTGCAATAAACATCCTGGACATTTTAATGGTATTTTCCTACTAAACCTGACAATAGGGTGATTTTAAATTCATGCTCATTTCCCAAAGTAAACATTTATGCTCAACATACTCTGGAACTCATACTCTAGTCGAACGAGAGATAAAAGACCTCAGAGGCTAGACGCTCTCAAACAACCCCCCCTCCCCTCACATCATTGGCATTGGCCAAGTCGAATTTAAATCCAAATGAATTTCTAAAGTTTTATCTTAATTTAGCGCTTATCGTTCTTAAATATTCCTCATCCGATTCCTCTTTCTCCACTCAATTCATTCAAGGGAAGCATTGTAAGATGGCTGACTTTCAGACGCTCCGCGTGAAGGGCTAAAAAAGTGTCCAATAAGCAAATTCTTTTTTTAAAAGATCCCTGTGTTATCTCCCCTTATTTGTGATTGACATGCAGAAATCCCTGTAAGACTCTTCATAGTTTATTGGCTCTGTAAAAAGAAGACATTTTTCCCTATCAATATGCAGTATATAAGACGAGGGACGATTAATTTCATGCTCCGCTGTGGCGGTCAGCGCATTTTTGTAATTATGCTCGCGGGAGATGGAACAAAACGATCTGAAAAATACACTCTCTCTTCTGTTACTCGAACTGCTTCTGTAACCAACATTTTAATATACATAATGTTATTTTAATATACATTTAATATATATGTAATGTTTAATAGTGTCTCAGTAATTGGAAGTTATCTCAGAAAAATTAACATTCACTAAGTAGTACATATACGAAGAGTAAATTCTACATCAGAGAAAAATCCATTCCCCCCCTTCCCTTTTGCTTTACGCGTGTATTCTAGTTCCATTTTACAAAGAAAATCAACGCAAAGTTACAAAATTATTGTTACGAATCTGTGATTCTGTTCCCAGCATAATTGGTTCCATCACCTGAAAGAATGATTTACAGTATTCTGTACTGAATGCATAGAAGTGATCACAGATCTTGGTGACTTTGGCAACAAAACGGATAATTCTAGAAACTTCGAGAATTTCGCCGATTCGTCCATTAGTAACCGAGATAAGTCCAGATACGCCATGATTGGTTCAGACATTTCTAGCCCCGTATCTTGAAAGTATATAAGGACGACAGTTTCAAGCTTCGGGCCAGTCTGAAACCAAACAAATCACCCGGGATTGACGGTATTAACAATAAAATGCTCAAGAACCTCCCAGATAATATCATTTTCGAACTTGCGATTCTCTTTTATAAAATGCTACTTTTTGGACACTTCCCTGATAGGTGGAAAACTGCCACAATAGTTCCCATTCATAAACCCGGTAAAGACCCAACCAACCCAGTCAACTACAGACCAATTTCACTCCTACCGTCTATTAGTAAGCTTTCTGAACAAATCATCCTTCACAGGCTTAACAATTACTTGGAAGAAAATAATATTCTGATCCCTGAACAATTTGGGTTCAGGAAAAAACTTTCGACTATCCATCAATTATACAGGGTCACTGAATTCATCGAGGAAGCTTTTCTTAACAAACAAAAAGCTGCAGCTATCTTTCTCGGTGTACAGAAAGCTTTCGACCGTGTATGGCAAAAGGGACTCATTTACAAACTTATTAATTATAACGTCCCTAACTATCTTATTCAAATAATTTCTTCATATCTTAATAACCGCAGATACAGGGTCAGGGTCAAAAATGAGCTGTCATCTGAAAAAACAATTCATGCTGGTGTTGCTCAAGGACCCAAAATCGATCCAATTCTTTTCTCTATTTTCATAAATGATTTACCTAAACAATTTAATACCTTACTCTGTATTTTCGCCGACGACACCGCGATTTTAGCAAAAAACAAAAATGCAAACTACATACAAATTGCACTCAATCGACACCTACAAAAAATTGAGGAATGGTTTAAAAAATGGAAAATTGCCATCAACGTTGATAAAACTGAAGCAATTATGTTTTACAAATCTTCTGAAGTGATTAATCAACCTACAGCTAAAACTCAATAGTAAATACATCCCCTGGTTTCAGAGCTGCAAATACCTAGGTGTTATGTTGGATAGGAAACTCACTTGGAGGCCCCACTTCATTTACATAAAAAATAAGTTCCCTGAGCTAACTAGAAAATTCTTCCCCCTAATCTCAAGGAACTCAAAAATGCTTAGGGAAAATAAATTACTTATTTACACAGCCTATTTGCGTCCAGTACTGACATATGCCTGCCCCGCATGGGGGTATGCAGCCAAAAGCAATTTTAAAATCTTAGAGCAGCAGCAAAACCAAGTCCTCAAGCACATCTGCAAAGCGTCCAGATACCTTTCCAACAGTGAAATCCAGAAAGCTCTTGACTACCCATCTCTTAAAAAATTTGTTCGTATGTTAGCCACAAATTTTTTCAAAAATCTTGACAATACTGACAACCAAGCCATTAATAACATCCCAACCCGATCCAAAAATTAAACGTCCAAAAAACATTCTCCTCTAACTAAAATCCTCAACAGCCAATAGGAAAGCGCCATTCGCCCATCAACTCCCAACCGACCTATCAGAAACCTAGCTTCACCAACTTTTATTGAAATTTTTTTCCCTTTAACTTTCAACCATTAAATTATACAGTTAATGATAGTTTATCAAAAACAAAGTAATAAACAGTCACTTCATTAAGAAGATAGTCTTTTGCCAAAAAGACGGGTGCTCCGACAATAGAATCATTGAACTTGAGCATCGGGCCAGAGCTGTGGATATTATTATTACTTGTGAGCGACTTCCGATAATGTGTTCGTCTGGACTGTAAATAATTGTCATTGTGTTGTTAATATCTTTGCTTCGTCCTGTAAATAAACGTCGTCTACTGAAAGACTGATCATTGTGTGTGCTTATCTCTTCTCACACCCACTTCACAAGTAAACGAACCCGACGTATTTGTACAAGGAGGAAAAGGCGTAACAGTATTCAAACTGTGAAAATTTAAAAACTTTTTCATAAAGACATTTTGAACGCAGAAAACTCTAGCAGTGATGAATAGCTCCAGCTTAAAAAGGCTGCCCTTGGGAAAGTGCAGATGGAGCATACCTTGTAGAGGCACTGTTATAAAAGTGATCGTCGAGTGCACAGAAAATCGAAAACTCTTTGGCGGAGGCAGCTTTCAGAGATGCACGGGAGCCATTGGAAATAATTCTGGATCATATCATCTTGAACAGTTTGTTGTTTTCAGTGGCATTTGTCATTGACGAGCCGGCCGATCGCTATCAGCGATTTTAAGTCTAAATAAGCGTCTCTTGTATTTCAGTAGTGCCAACTAAGGCCAAGGGTACGACTTGGGGCTACTTCATGCTTCACATTCGCTTGCACAACCCCTTTTTACAGGGGGGTATATTCACACTACTTAGCATAACAACCATGCCCGAACCAGAACTCGAACTCGGGCCGCTCTGAACACTAGGAATACTCGCTACCCCTAAGCCAGGACGAAGGCATCTTTAACAGTCGGCCATCTTCATCAGTTTTAATAGATAATGCATAAAAACGCGAATAATATGAAAATACACAATATTTATTGTTAATATTTTTAATAATTGAAAATAATTATTCCACGAAAATCAAAAGTTTCAGACTGGTTTAATTGAGCCATCTGAGCGATAGCTTTTCAATTACTAAAATTTATCCAAGGCTTGAAGATGCTGATGCCGATTTCTTCATCCAGAAAAGATTTACGTCATCGGCAATGTTGGGATGAGCGACTGTTTCATTGAAAACCTTGTTTGACATTTAGGAAAATAGGTCATACCTTACACAGAAACGAAACTATTGTAATCTCGTGTCAGATTTGCTCCCATTCGAGTGTTTGTTGAGCCTTTTTTCTTTTTCGTGAAAATAATTTCGGAAAATGTTAACGTGTTAGAATTCTAACGATTACCAAACCATCCTCAGATGGAAACGCAGAGAAAATTGAAGAAGATGGACCTTAGAAAAATATTTAGTTCCCAAAGGGGGTGATTTACGACTCAATAGACGGATACACCCCATCACGCATGCGCCCACAAAAGTCGCACAAGACGAACGACTCCACTTGACAAAGTGCCTCGCCTTATCTGACTCGCCGAAAACCATCAATCCACTCGAGCTGGTCTGCAAAAACAAAAAGACGCATTCGTCAGAGGAAGCAACCAAAGGAACCGGAATTCTCTCGTCTGAAGGAATGTATTCTACAATGTTTTATAATGTAAAACAATATTCGCAATATCGAAACAATATTCACAAAAATAATATTGATTTATAATAATATTGAATATACAGGGTGTCCCAAAAAGATTGAAACGCGCTTTAATTCTTTAACCGTTAGAGATAAGTAGGTGATGTAATTTGAAAAAATGTTCAAAATAAGATAGGAAAGAAGATTACATTAAGAAAAAAAATCCACCTATAAATTTTAAAAAGTTACACTTTTTAAATTTTTATACAACCCCTCTATGCAAATTTGGTCAATTAGAAAGTTTTTCCTTTCCATCCCAGAAGACCATTAAAAAAAACTGCATAACTGTATCTTTAAAA
>JAPMOQ010052775.1:1327569-1360518 GCA_026543055.1 Argiope trifasciata | reverse complement strand
TTTTAAAGATACAGTTATGCAGTTTTTTTTAATGGTCTTCTGGGATGGAAAGGAAAAACTTTCTAATTGACCAAATTTGCATAGAGGGGTTGTATAAAAATTTACAAAGTGTAACTTTTTAAAATTCATAGGTGGATTTTTTTTCTTAATGTAATCTTCTCTCCTATCTTATTTTGAACATTTTTTCAAATTACATCACTTACTTATCTCTAACGGTTAAAGAATTAAAGCGCGTTTCAATCTTTTTGGGACACCCTGTATAATATCGAACAGTATTGCGCCTGGATTTATTTATCATCATATGAAAATTGCTGAGAGCCTTCCCCTCCCTCTTTCCATCCTCTGAAAGCATTCAAAGACGAACAATTTTTACGATTTAGTTCTTCAACTCATGATATTTAAAATGGGAGATTTCAGAATTTCCATTTACCAAACATTGTTCATCTATACCAGGGGTCTCCAAACTACGGCCCGCGGGCCAAATCCGGCCCACCAGTGCCATCAATCCGGCCCGCGACAGCCGATGATTTATTGTTGTTACTATTGCTGTGATAAGTTGAAGAAGAAAACAGAATGATAATTACTCGGTTTTATTTACCAGCGAAGTAAAACTTAACGACAGAAATGATGACGGAGTAAACTTAAGTATCTAAGCTTAAGCATATTAATAACTAACAAATAATTGAAATGAATCCCACTAATCACAGTAAAACAAAAACACTAATGAGATTTATGTAACTGTGATTTTCCACCGAAAATAGTTTGTAGTTGTGGATCAATTTTACTTGTACCAATTATTATAAGAGATTTAAGAGGCTCATCGGTTAATTGAGATCTGTAAACATTCTTTGTGTACTTCATCTTGGAAAACGTTTTCTCACTCAAGTAAGTAGTACCAAAAAAAGAAAACAACCCACGAGCAAATTTATGCAAATTATCAAATTGTACCAGTGGAAGGCTCTTATAAAGTTCCAACAAAGATGAATTTTGATATTTGTTCTTAATCATATCACTGCACTGTAAATCAATAATTTCCATTTGGACTTACGGAGCCAGGGTTTCAATGTCAGAATCAAAAGGATTTGGAACATGGCCCTTGGAACATACTGAAAAAATCATTATGGCCCGAAGGCTTTAAAGTTTGGAGACCCCTGATCTATACCATAGGTTCCCAACGTGGGCGATAACGGCCCCTTGTGGGTGTTTGGAGTTTTCAGGGGGGCGGTAAAAGACCCACAGAAAATGAGGGAACGTTGATATGGCACGGAGGGGCCTTAGAAGATTAACCAAATATAGTCTATAGTGACTTCAAGGTATGATTCCAGGACATTTTAAACATGGACATACCAGATTGGGTTTTGGATCCTTTTTCCTAGGTCAATACGACGTGATCACCTCAGTTAGAAGAAAAACTAACAGAACTGACGACAAATGCGGAACAACAAATTAAATTCAAGAATGGTTACCAAGAATTTTGGTTGCAGAAGTCGATTTCACAATTGTAATCAGGATTATGGTCAATTGTTCAATGACTTCTGATAGCATTCCCATCTTCATATTTAGCAGAACGTGGATTTAGTACTGTAGCACCGTTGGTAACATAAAAGAGAAATCGACTTCATGTTACTGAACGCGGCGACTTTCGATTGTTTTTAAGGGAAATCGAGCCCGATATTAACGAGCTTCTTAAAATGCATCGAATTCAGCCTTCTTGTTAGTTAAGTTGGAAATTCGATGTCTTTAAATTTTAATAAAATTACGTATGCGTTTTGATTGTTCTCAGTAACTGTCGATTTATTTACTTAAAAAGGAATAGGTTTATTATGGATTACTTCGTATCATCAAAATCCCTGTCTGTCCTTATAATATGTGAGCTAAAACTTTTTTAAATAAAGAAGCAATTCAGTTGCGTTTCAATTCCAACAATATTCTGTCTATCAGTAATTTTTTTAATATTCAATTCTTGTTTTCACCACGCATCATGTACGCTCTTATTTCTCTGGAATGGGTGGGGGGCGGTATTGAAATATTCACTAGAAAAAGGGGCACTAGTTCAAAAAAGGTTGGGAACCTCTGATCTATGCTTATGAAGCTAACTGTGAGTGTGTGGCGATTGTGTTTTCATTGCTTAAAAAAAATACCCCCTTCATTTCAATAATGTTTTTTTAGATTAATGACATTTTAATCATTTCCATTTTAACTTAAAGAAGAAACTTTATGGGAGCTAGCAGACAGAAAGCTAGAAAGATGTTGCACGCTTAAGGATATAGTCATATTATAAGGACTGAATAATATGACTATTAAAATTTGAAGCTGAAAAATATTTCGATAAAAGAACTATTGAAAGATAAGTGACATAAAATATTTAATTGAAACTTTCAACAAGTATTAAGATTTTCGAACCGGCTAGCATCCAACTGAATACCGTGAAACTATTTTTAGTTGAATGCTCGAACGCCCGTGACCTGACTAGAGAAACACAATACCATTTTTTTTGTTTTAATTCATCAGACCAAGGAAATTAATGAACCTTTCCAACAAATTTCATACTCGTATAAAGAAACACATAATTAGCCTTTTTTCCGAAAATGTATCTGAGCCCTATGTTCACACAAGTAAGCAAACTGCCTTTGAAATAATATTTTGATTAACTCAGCCATGCCCGCTAATGATACAGCCGAGATAAGAACTCTGATTTAAAATGCGTCGCTTCTGAGAAACAGTCACCCAGAGACGAGTGTAGGATTTCGAGATGTATTTCACCACAGAGTGATGTTGCAACGAGGCGGGAAATGCTCGGAAAGTGTCACGAAGGGAGGAAACGAGAACTTCCGTCACTATCTGTCCTGATTGGAAGAAGAAAAAAAAGTGAACATAAAAGAAAATAAATTAAGGAAACAATTCCGCTTCTGACCAGCAGAAATTCTGACAGGTTTCTTCATTAGATCCTCCAAAAAATGGGCTGCATCATCTCCAGCTGAAGCTCTTCGAACCGACATGAAAGATTTGGTTAAAATGTCTCGAATCTTCGCGTGTATTTACGTACATGTAAATAATCCATTAGAAATTATGTCCTCTTGGAACCTATTATACCACAATAATTATAATAAACAATAGATAAAAAAAATACAGTTGATTTAAAAGACGTTTTTAATAGTTATCCTTTTAATAGTTTACAACAGTTTATCGGGCTATTTTAGCATATAAATATGGACAGCTATATATCACAATTCTTTTGAATCCTATTACTGCCCGTTAAGTGCTCTTCAAGCAACGAGTAATCATGACGATCCTAGTTTTTTTTTTTGTTTTTTACTTTTGGCTAAGGCGTGTTCTTTTTTTCTCTCTGAGGAATGAAATAGTCAGAACAGCCCGCTTTTAGGTTTACCCCTTCACAATCTTTCATGTAATCGTAAAGTTTTTCAGAAACTGGTTCGAACTGGAGCTCAAAGAAATGATATTCAACCTCATTCGTTGATTGAAGAATAATATTCAACATGAGTTCGTCTAGCATTTCATAATAAATTTCAGAGCCCAGCCATTTTGTTTCGAAATAACTTTTGCACATCCCTAGCCTGGAATATTCCTGTCAGAAAATCACTCTCTTTCCTTCGAACATTTAATCTTTTACACAGCGGAAAAGCCGTTTCGATCATACGATAATCGATAAATCGAATTCGTAATGCTTCCTTTTATGTCTGTATCGAATACAATTGAAAACAATAATTGATTTCAGAGAAGAACTGGAAGCATATATTTCGTTTGTTAGAAGGGGGGTGGGGCTAATTTCGTGTGAATTTTGCAAAGAAGTTTTAATTTTATGTATACTTTCTACTTCTGACTTCACTTTCTACTTCTATATATAAATGACACAGAGCAATTTTCTGTATTAATTATTCAATGAACTTTTATGAAGAGATAAAAAACTTATGTTTCAAAAATGAAGTGCATGCGAGTTTCTACTATTCACTGTAGCAGGTCTTCAGAAACTACGAGCAGTTCAATCAATATCTTCTATCAGGATATTTAGAAATTCGTTTTGAATTTTGGTCACCCAACATTTCAAAATGTCACGCGTTTTAAAATCAGGAAAGAAAAAAGTCCTTTCTTTTATTTCATTAATTCTTCATTTTCTCAGTTATTTTCCATTTTTGGTGCTTTTGAACATTTCGAATAGAAATGGGTAGGTCATGGGTAGTTTTTCCCATTTTCTAAGACGAGGGCATGCGAAAGAGCAGAGCTAATCTATACGAACTGAATCGATATAAATATTATAAATGTGAAAGTTTGGATGGATCTTTGTTACTCCATCACGCCAGAACAGCTGAATGGAATGGGTCAGGAATAGGACAGAGGCTCATTTTTATTTCGGTTCATCGAGTGGTTCATTTTTTATTCTTCCAAAACTAACTTTCACGCTAAAAAGCTGATGTCAAATCCCGCCAAAAGTGAGTGAGGATCCGGGTCCCCCCCCCCTCCCAACAGAAATGAGATTAGGCATAGCAGAATTTCGACCGATTATTCCAAATGATTCTGTTTATATTTTGAGTATTTGATGTATTTAAAATCAAATGTTCTTAATGAATCAATCTTTCGAATTCATTCTGAAGTATTTTTAAATGAAAAGAAAACAGAATAAAGGTAATAAAAAAAATTCTAATCTGCATGGCGTTACTTCAACAAGCGTAGGTAAATCAGACATGTGCGTTACGCCAATAAGCGTTGAAAGTTCATGCGTGATTGCAGAGAACTGTGTTTTCATTGAAATGAAAAGTTTAAAAATGATGTGTATGATACTGCTGTAGCTATCTCCATCTCGATCCATAAACAAAATGGATTTGACTTGATTTTAAAGAAATACGGACTTGATTGACTGTTTTGTTTTATTTCAGGTAAATAAATTGTTTTTAGGTTAGTTGTGTACTTTAAAATGGGTTAAGTTGGATTTTTATGCTACATATTTTTCGTATGTGCTTATAGTTTGAAGTATATTGTTTATAGGCTAGTTTCACTCTTTTTGATTTGTTATTACTAGATAGTTTTTCGAAATGCCTGGAAAACGGAAATTTAATCTTTCGAAAAGGATTCATGGCTGTGAGAGTCGAATCTTGAAGCAGAATTTATAATTAAGGAAGCGGAGCGGCTGGCTGCATCTAGATCAGGTGAAAACGCCATTAACGGGATTGATGAAACCGCATTAGGAATGCACATCAAAATTTCCAAGCGTACGACGTCGTGACTATGAGCTAGTGATTTATATCGCATAAAAAGCAGCCTGCATTGGCGAACACTTTCACGGAATGTGCGAGCCCAACAACGGGAGTCGCAAAAACAAAAAGCAGATTTTGAGGGTGGGCGAAATTATGCAGCAGAAACCGTAATTTATGGCAGCAGGAAACAAGGTGGACTGCAGTACGACAATGCCGCATTCCCATGCACATGTCACGTGACAGACGACCTGTTGCCAAACACGTTCGCACGTACATCACCGCGGCTTTTGTCGATAAACAATGGGAGGACCTTTAGATAAGCTGCGGTTCGAAGCTGTCTCTGCACATTACGGATGGAATGAAAACTTCAGTCTTGGCCGGTGAACAATGGCTGCTTCTAGACTGCAAGTGTGCACAATCGAAAAAACATTGCAGAGGGCGAAACATGGTCACAAACGCAGGGCATAGTTTTCGCATTGAACCCAAAGCATCTATGCTAATATTATCAATGTGAATGTTTGGATGGATGGATGTTTGTTACTCCATCTGAACGGAATGGGATGAAATTTAGCACAGAGATAGGCTATAGTCAGGAATAGAACAAAGGCTACTCTTTATTCCGGTTCATTGGGTGGTTCATTAAAAACTTAACTTCAGCGCCAAAAGGCTGAGATCAAATCCCACCAAAAATGAGTAAGGCTCCAGTTTTTTTTTTTTTTTTTTTTTTTTCCCCTCCCAACAGACTTTAGGTTTGGCAGAATTTCAACCGATTATTTCAAAGAATTCTATTTATTTTCTTTGAGTTTGATGTATTTAAAATCAAATATTGTTAATGAATCGATCTTTCGGTGCTCGCAAATACCGTCTTATTCGCTCCATTAGTTGCAATTCCGATTTTTGTAATGATCCGAGTTTCTTCGCTGTCATGTAACAATGTATTGGCATTTTTTACACGATCTAATATTATTCGTATTTATTTCGGAATATTTGAAGGATTTTTGAAAATGATACAAGCCACCGTGTGTCCTGGTGGTAAAGTCTTGACTTCGTAACCGAAAGGTTTCGGGTCTGGAGCCCGCTCAACCCATCGAGGCCAAACGGCCTCCCGCTAGTGTGGCGTGAAAGTTTAAAGAAGGGATGTCAGCTCAGTTGTCGTCCTAGTCATCTGAGAGAATTGCGAGGTCCGTCTCAAAATACCCCTAGTGTTACTTAATCCCTTTATTTACTGACGGAGCTTAAAAGTACCATTTAAATCTAGCTTATGTCTTCACTACGAGACTGTTTTTGCTGATGGTGTTCTAAAGGACACGGAGAAGTTAACCCAAATAACATGAAGTTAATAGAAGATAAAAATAGGAATTGAAAACTTTTTTAACTAATAATTTTATTAATTAAGATATATCTGTTAATAACCCTTTTTTCTTGGGTTCCCTGGAATTATTCTGCTAGGATACTAAACCACTGGCGCAAAAATGAAGTTGAAAAACGGATGGCAACATAATTCGGAAAAGAAAGGTTTAAAAACGGGACCTAAATATAACCTGAAAATGGAATTTTATTCAGAATAGACGTTGAGGTTGGACAGTAAGATATTACGCATGAGTCAACGGATTGTGTCTAAATGCAGTGATCCCGCCCAAAGTATAACCCATTTGGTATATGCCGTCGTTTTGATGAGCCTCTAATCTAATTCAATTATTTAATGCGGTATTATTCATATTTCTTGCTAGAGTACCCGAATTTCTAATTTCTGTCATAAAAATCGGGTCTAAACATTAAAATTTTTCCTGACATTCACTTTAAAAGAATTTTCTTTTCTATTTGAGAAATGAGCGGTTGGAAGCTATGCAATATATAGGATCGGAGAACCCGAATCGTAGTCAATAATTATTTTAATTCTGTTTGTCGAAGAACGTTTGTGGGGAAAATCTTTCGAATCCAAGCGTCATTTATTCATTCACTTCATCGCAGATTGTTTGAAAATTGGATGAATGGAGCGCTGGGTTTCGGCCGCTTTCGTTGTGCGATTGAGAATCAGGATAACACGATTCGTTTCCAGTAGTTTTTGAAACGTGGCTTGAATTGACCGGTATGTCTTAATATGAAAAAAACATCTACCTAACTTAAACAAAAAATATAGCGTTATCTATTCGAATTCCTGTTCTATGATGAACATTTTCTGTGATCTCAGTTGAATGGAATGAAACCCTTCATCTTCGAACAGCGTCAAGGAGCGATTCACCCCTTTAAAGCCGCGGTTTGTTCATTGGTGAAAAGATATGCATTTCTTGTTGCGATTTCACTAAAACCAAATGGAAACAGAGTGGCATATTATGAAAATTGTCAAAATGCTTCAAATAATTTTAAAAAACTGAAAAATTAAAAATATAATTACATTTGCCGTGTTAACAATTTTATGCAGGATGTTTTCAAGAATTTTATGTTTATAGATGATATCTTGTAAAATTTTTAATGTCATTTCTGTATTCGAAATCGTTTTTTATAAAAATTTATGGCATTTATAAAGAAAAATGAAAGCTGTTTACTAATTTTTTTCTTCTTTTTAAAATGTTATTGTCAGATGAATGTTTTAGACAATATACATGTTATTGTCATTTTTTATTCCGCTCTGTTCTCGACCGACGCTTATCGGCTCGCTTTCTTCTATCTCTTTAATGAAGTCCGCCTGCATCCTCGTTGGCGTTGCGTCTGTTTACCTCTGCGCCAGGCAGAGCGGAAGCGCATTCCTCCTTCCAGATGGGCTCGTCTCCAAGGGGGAGTTCACAGCACCTTCATATTTTCAGATACGTGATCCGCGTTTCACAGTTCCTTGAGGGGCGTCTGTCTTTTGGCCGTACGTTGCCGTCGTTCTCTTCGTCCAAAAGTCTTAAAGGACGATCTCAGCAAGCCTCGGAGCCTGGAGTTTAGCTGTACATCTGCTCTCGAAAGAGGGCCAAAGAGTCCAAAAGCGGCGATTACACGACCCTAGTTTCTTCAGACGGGTCACGCTCACCCCCCCTTCAGACCCTTCCTGCGGTTTCCTGGGCTCCTTCGATGCCCGGGCAGTTTTACCGACAAATGGTCGGTAAGTCGACGGGCACCAAAGGGAACCAGAAAACCGCAGGAAGGGTCTGAAGGTGGGTGAGCGTGGCCCATCTGAACGGATGGACGCGCCGTGGGAACGCAGCTTAAAGGGCTTGTAACGTCTCAATTTGGTCCGATCAAATAAAGGGTAGCGTTTTACAATTAAGTACTTTATTTACAGCTTTAAGTTACAGACAAAAAATACTATTTATCATCTAATTTAAATACAATGTCCATGTGGCACACCACAAGAATAGTTCTTTCTTAGTTCGAGTTTCTTAATAGTTCGAGATCTTTCGGAGAAACTCACAAGAACAGTTAACCAGCCGTCTAGTCTAGCCCAGGTACCGGGGTTAGTTCCAGGAATCCACCGAATTCCTCGGGTGGAACCTTCTCTCGAACGCTCGGAGTCTAGCTCCCGGCTCTCAGTCTCGGCTTCCAAAAACCTCGCCTTTTTCTCTCTTCCTTCGACCCTCCATCCTTTTCCTTCGGCTCGCCATTGGAGCATTTGGGCTGGTTATTCTCCAATTGTCGTTCAGCAAAATTTCAATGACCTACCGTTGAGCGCAGGGATGTTCGTGGAATGTTCACTTCGGGAAACAAAGCAGGCTGCACATCTGTGTCGCAGACACGATGAGTGCACGGGTGGTCCTTTATCTCGTCTCCCTCTAAAGGGTTAGATGTCCGTTCTTAGAAGGAGGGTTCTCCACCTGTCCATCTGTAAGTAATTACATCGCCATAAAATCTAGACATTGAGGAGTCCAGTCTGGAATGGCAATTATGGAGCGCCAATAAAAAAACCCATCATGATCAGGCCGGGAAGAAGCTGAATCGTTACAGGCCGTTTTAAAGGTCCATATCCGGTCTGAAAACGAGCCACATGCCATCCTTTGACTGCTCTTGCAGTTTTCTGGTCTCTTTGGTGACCCGTCGACTTACCGACCATTTGTCGGTCAAACTGCCCGGGCATCCAAGAGGGATCGAAGGGGAAACGCATCCTCGTGGCTATGGGGGTGTGTGAACCCCCAGTGGGTCGAAGGTCTGATTGACGACCAAATCTGTGAAGCGGACGGTCGTGGGACCCCGGCTTACATGCCGAGAATCCTTTACTAAATCCCGCTCATTTTAATTAGCGGAATGAATTTGAGGCGATAAAAGTTCAAATGAGAGACATTACTTTGCTCTTGGTAGGATGGGCATAGTGGTTATCTTAGAGATTAATTGCGGTCCGAATATATTTATCGAGAAAGTGCATCAAAAAAATGTTTATCTACCCATAGGCAATCCAAATTTTTAAATTTGAAAACCAGATATGAAATGAAATGCTTTCAAGCATCGCTATATTCATTACTTTGCTTTATTATTTTTTCAGGAAGCTTGGAGTTCATTCATTCATACCATCAACAATTCATTCCGTCATCTCTCGCATAAAGTGATTGCGAAAAACGGAATGGTGCATTTTTTTTTTTTCTTTTTTTTTTGCTACTTATATAAACAGTGACGTTTAAATTGGTCTCGGATATTTTGGATTTTCATGACTCGTGCGTCCTGAGTTTTTCATTCTTTAATTATTTTGCTCAGTTAAACGGTGTAAGCAATGAAAGTAAGTAATATCCATAGATCCTCTTATATAATATAATATAATTTTAGGGCCGCGGTTGGTAGAGCGCCAGTTTCGTAACCGAAAGGTCGCGAGTTGTGACCTCGTCTCGGCCAAAGACCGCCGTGTTGGCGCACGTAAACTGCAAAATCCTCAGAGTTCACGTTACAAATGATACCATATTGCTTGCCTTTACGGGATAGTTATAGGCATAGTGAAATTATCTAATATGTAATCTATATAAATAAAAATGAGAAGTTGGTCTATATCTCTCTGATGTTTTCCTATAGGCTTGTAATTTTAATTAAATATTTAATAAATAATATGTAGCTTCAAAAAAGAAATTGCAAAAAATTGAAGTAATTGATGTATTAGCAAGAATAGAATCTAGCATTAAATAAACGTGCATTAATAATATGTTTGTATTCTTTTTTTTTTACTTCACAAAAAAGTAGGGCCCAAATGGCTTCTAACACCCGTGCCCCTCCGTGGAGAACACTCGAGACGCGTGTCGTTTTGACGGGCCGTTCGCTTTCGCAGTGATGGCGTGTGCGTCCGAAAACATTCGATTCCTTCTTTTGCCGATCGTGTCGAAATCCCGCTTCATTCGCAGCCGATTTTTCGCTGCGTTTTCCCACTTATAGATCTTGAATTTCGCAAATTGTACCAAATGAGTTAGTTGAAAAATAAGAATTGAAATTGGTCATTTCAACACACTTTTATCATCTCTCTATATATATGTACTTATAACAAAGCTCAATGTGTGTGTGTCTTGGCGCTCTACAGGCCAGACCGTTGGACCTACAGCTACCAAATTTGGTATACGTATGCCTTGGAGGTAGGGAATGTGCACCTCGGAGCCCTTTTTTCGAATTTTTAATTAAAATTTGATTTAATTAAAATTTAAGCGAAATGTCGATGTTTTTCCGCTATGACTTCCGAAAATATTATCGCACAAACATGATTTTTACATGAAGTTAAAGATAAAAATACATAAGTTAAATAAGTTAAAGATAATTACATAAAGTTAAAGATAAAAGCTTTCTAATGGTATTAGTGTTTTAATGTATAACTTAAGCTTCTATTTTTAACGAATATTTAAAGAAATATTTTAACCAAGGGTTTTTTTTTAGCACATGACTGGATAAAATAAAAGAAATATAAAATGTGATATTTTCTAAAAAAATAAATGCAAAACCATGGTTTCTATAATCGTTTGCAACATCTAAATCATTTATTCAATATTTTTTTCTCTTTTCCGCTTTTTTTTAAAAAAAAAAAACATTTAATATTTTAGCAACATCACCGAAAAAAACATTTAATATTTTGGCAACATCACCAAAAAAAACATTTTTAATTTCAGGCCAATCAATGACCGGAATTACTTCAAGGCTAATGAATATGTGATTTAATTGAAAATTTTAGAACGCATACTCATGGCGAATCAACTGGTCGTCAAAGGCGCCTAGTTATTGATATATTATATTGTTTATTAGTTCAATATTTGTTTTTCTTTATTGTTTTGTAATTTTTTCTGTTTGTTTTTGCTCAATTTTTTTTCTTTCTTGGTACTTTTTTAAATCCATCGCATTCATTAATGCATTAAATTGATAAGTCATAAATATTTATTTATTGGATATAGCAAAGAAGAAAGACGACGAAAGGGAAGCATTTGGTGAAGGAATGCAAGAGATGTTAAGATAATGATTAATGAACTTTTTTTTACGCTCGTTTTTTCAACATTGGGCACCGTATTGAAACATTGAAAATGTTATTCCCAAAGAGCGAAATACGAAGTATGTCGGAACTTGTTGCAACTCGAAAAACATTTGAACTTCTTTTACATGTAGTGTTTTAAATAGTTCTCTTACAAAAGTTGACTTAAATTTTTGATAATGATACTTTTTTTTTTCATTTTTATTATCCTTTGCTGTTTTTATCAAAACAAAAAAGACATCATTTCTCTTTCAATTGAATTCAGTGAGCAAATATTATTTAAAATTAAAATTTAAAAAATGCGCATTTAAAATTAATTAAAAAAAATTCAATAAAAATGATGCATCATAATAAAACAGAAAATAACCTTGGATGAGGAAATATGCCGGTTTACATCTGCGTTCATGTACAAAGGTGCTTCATTTTTGACTTTGGTGCTTAAAAAGTGCTTACTTTTTTCAACACTTTCTCACTACGCACCCTGTATAATTTATCCGTCCTGATCTTTTCAATATTCAGTTCATTCGTAGTCTTAAAATAATACAGAAAGAAGTATATTTGAAAGTAATTTTCCCGACCCAATTAGAGAATCCGTTTCTTACTACAACCGTGGACAAAAATTCACTTTTTTTTTTTGTGTGTGTGTGTGCGTGTGTGCGTTTGGATTATCGATTTAAGAAGGAGAAAAACCACAGCCGCCGAAGGAATGTGTCTTGGTGCCTAGACCGCCTTAATGATTTTACAGGATTTTTACAGGTCTTCAGATCGAGTCTCGAAAGCTCAAAATGGATTTATTCTTATTTTTCTAATTTTTCTTTTCAATAATATGTCTAAAAATAATTATGCGATTGAATTGATTAATTTCACAACTTAATATTTCAAAACAAAAAAAAAAAAACTTTCCTTAAAATATTTATAGATTTTTACTACTTATTTTTATATTTGGAGATTTATTGATTCTTGGATTGTCGATTTAAGGAGAGAAAACGCAACCATCGAAGGAACGTGTGTCTAGAGCGAATGGATGATTTGTTTCTCCTTCGAAAATCTACAAGTGTGAGCTTTGCAGACCACTCAGCCTGGCGACTATTGCCCTCTCGAGCGCACCGGGCGACGCGGGCCTTTTCAGGCGGACTGATGCTATCGGGGTCCGCCCACGGGCGACTTCCATTCCGCTCTTATCTTGGGAGCAAGTGCCATCTGCGCGAGACCTACTTCTGTTTCCGTCACTTAACGCAGGCTGCGGGCAAATACGAGGGTGGCATCGCTACTGTTCATCTCTTCCTTTCGCGTTAGTATGAGTCGCCTTATATGATGTGGTTCACGGAGCACCTAGCCCTTCAAGTTTGGGGCTTGATCTCCGGTACTGAAAAATTAGATTAGGACCTG
Organism: Argiope trifasciata; assembly: GCA_026543055.1. Classification (NCBI taxonomy): domain Eukaryota; kingdom Metazoa; phylum Arthropoda; class Arachnida; order Araneae; family Araneidae; genus Argiope; species Argiope trifasciata. The sequence goes on along the minus strand of JAPMOQ010052775.1, from coordinate 1,347,519 downwards.
ACAGTCAATAAGTGGCGTAACCGGCTGCGATGGAATCTGAAAATGAGAAAGAAAAGGCCACAGGCACAGAAGAGAATGGTGAGTAGAACTGAAACATGCTAATGTGGACTGACGAGTAAGGAGGTCGAGAGCCAATGGGCAGAGCAGGATTGTGGAGCAGAATTGTATAGGCCAATCAGCGTGAAGGAGAACACCATCAGTAGCAACGAGTCAGAGGGACTAAGTTTTCGGGTGTAAATACAGAGTTGAGGAAGAAAAGTGCAGGGGTTGGGGGTGGGGGTGAGGCAAGATAGTACGTGGAGGACGAATCTGGAGAGATTTTAGTCCAGCAGGGCGTTGATTAAGATAAGCTTCCTTGCTTCTTTGTCGGTAGTGTTCTGGAGTTGCTTAGCAGCGTTAAGAATACCTGGGAATTCTTTCAGAAGGTTTTTGATTTCTCTGAGTGCAGTCAATATATCTCTCAATTCTTCAATTTCTATAGGGGTGTTTCTTTTGATTTATGGGATGTTGAGGGCCGGGGAGTTTCAGGTTCCATTGGGTGCCTATCTCTTGGCTTGGGTTCTGCATTTTTCTTGGCGGCTTCAGCATAGGCTCTCTTGTGTGTGGGAGTTGAACTCATTTTGGGATATTTCTTACACCCCCTCCAAGAGGCCAGGTGTCCTATCTCTTGGCAGTTGATACATTTAGGCTCTTGTATTCTGCTTTTGATATCACATTTCTGGGTGGGGTGATTGCTATCACATTTGATGCAACGCGGATTGCATTTGAAATTCCGCGTGCTATGGAAAAATCCGGCACAATTGTAACACATCGTGGCTTTATTCTGCTTTCTGTAGGTTTCGATTTTTATCATTACGTGGAAGAGGGATTTGAGGTTGTAAATATTTTGATAATTACCAGACTTCTTAACTTCTGCGAGGTAGATTGGATGTAGAGTGTTATTGCGAAAATTTCTTAGTTGCGAGATCCTATCAATCTTGTAGTTCATCTCTTCAAGTTCTTTCTTTATTTCTTCTTTTACCGTGCTTCCAGGGAGTCCTTTAATTACAATTTTGATGGGGCGTTCAGATGGGTCTTCGGAGATGATGTATTCTTTATGGTTGGTATCTAGTAAATTAATGATTTTTATTCTTGCCTTTTCACTTTTCGGGGATATTCTAATGAAGTCGTTGGAATAGAGGTTTTCTGTGTCGGGGAATTTCCTACAGATCCCCTGGAGTATGAGATTATAATCTGAAGACATCTTCATATTTATTGGGGAGATCTTTTTGGTGACAATTTCCTGTTGGGGCGAGAGGGCTTGAAATTTATTGGTGATAATTATTTCCTGGGAATCTTGGGAAGTTTTCCTTTTCGCCTCGTGCCTTTTATCGACTTCCTGGAAAGGCTGCTCGATTTCCATATTATCTTCTGCGGCTGCATAGGGATGGTTATTGCGATTATTGAAGGGGCATGGGAGGACTTCGCACAATTCGTCTTCTATTTTAGCTACTGCTTGTTTATATTTCGACAGCTCATCAAGGTATTCAGTGGTGTGCTCGACTTTCCTGTCTTTCATTCCTTCTACTTTCCTGTACAGTATTTTAGAGCTGGATTGGAGTTGGTGTTTGGTCATTTTTTTATCTTGTAGGAATTTGCATAAGTTAATGTTTCCAATATGAGGTCGACAGTCTCTTTATATGCAAGGTTTCGCGTTTTTTATCCTTTCTTCGCATTCAACCTTCTTTTCTCCATAGTAATCTTCAACATCTGATTGAGTTGAAAATGAAGTTGTTGTGCGGTCGTATTTGTCTGTAAGGAATTCTTCTGCTTTTTTAAGTGTACTGTAAGTCATTTTAAGATAATTACAGGGATATTCTACACTTTTCATATACTCAGTTTTGTATAAGAAATCTGAGTACCTCTTCGATTTGCTTCAGCTACTGTTTTGCGATTGCCAGCAGAGTCTGAGCGTCCGTCTCCCTCCATGGCTGGAGACTGAAATGTATCTACGAAATTGTATGAGTCGCCATTCGCTGATCAGCTTTTATAGCGTACTATTGTATGTTCACCAGGAGAAGGCACTTCTCTCCTCCTTCATGGAGGTAGAGTTCATTTCAGCTCGGGGAAGACGGGTAAAAATCCCCACTTTTGTAAATGAGACAACCTTAAATGCCTGCCAAAAGGCGAATGCTTGCTCGTTATCAGTTACTTTTTTATAATTTTGGTTGGATTGGGTCTGTTTCAAATCACTGAGGAGAAAATGATAATTAAAGATTAAAACTGAATTTTTTTTTTTAAAAAAAGCGTTTTAAACCTAACAATTTTATTTCATTTTTATCCTTTTTGTAAGAAAATTAACAAACATTAATTAAATTTTATAGAATCATGTTGAATATATAGCATTAGGATTCCTAGAAATGACATTCAGTAACAAATTCATTAACCTTTTTTTTATTCTACGTATCACATAACCATTCTTTATTCCAGCAATTTTGTGACACTATATTTAAAATTAATTTTCATTTCAGAAAATTATCTTTCTGAATTAATTTTACTTTTCATATAGGTTTCAATTTTGTCAGTTTCCATGTTTTGAATTTTTATTATTATTACAGAACAATTATCTAAAAACTTCTGGGAAATTCAATAATACCCTTGTTTTCAGCTAGGAAAAAAAACTATAAATTAAGGGTAAATTATCTCAAAAGATGTACGTTTCATGTGGTACGTTGAATGTCAGTCAATAACCCATGGAATTTGTCAATTGTCTCACGGAAATGATACTGTTAAAAAGAGGTAAAAGCTAACGATCGCCAATCGGCAACCTCTCTTGACACTTATCACTTTCTCCTTCCGAAATCATAGAAATAGTGTCGTCTGATCCTACGTGACGAGGGTGAAGCCAAGTGCCATTTTGTGGTGAATTGACAATAGCTGAGACTGATGTATATGTTAAAAGACTATCAAATAATCATAAATAAAAAAAACCTCACCTGAAAGCGATACATTTAAAAGTACAAGCATATACGAAAAGTATATAACAAATATGCAATTAAATAACAAAAACACACAACTAACGTTAAAACAATTTACTTATATTGTGCACCCGAAATCGAACAAAAACAGTTAATTAAGTCCGGCCAAATTAGTTTTATTTATGGATCGATATGGAGATAGCTACTACTGTATTATACACATAATTTTTTAAACTTTTAATTTAAACAAAAACGCAGGTGTCAGCAATCATGGGCGAACTTTCAACGCCAATGGGTGTAACGCACATGTCTGATTTTCCTACGCCAGTTGGGGTAACGCAGTGTAGATTAGAAGTTTTTTATTTCCTTTATTCTGTTTTCTTTTCATTTAAAAATACTTCAGAATGAATTCGAAAGATCGATAAATTAACACCATTTGATTTTAAGTACATCAAACACTAAAAAAGTAAACAGAATTGTTTGAAGTAATCGGTAAAAATCCTGCTAATCCTAACCTCAACTCTGTTAGGGGAGAAAACTGGAGTCTTACCTCAGCTTTTTGGCGCGAAAATGTATTTTCAGTAAACAAAAAAAATGAACCGGAATAAAAAGTAGCCTCTGTTGTACTCCTGGTTATGATCTTTGTGCTAAATTTCATCCAATTCTATTCTGGCGTGATTCAGTAACATCCATTCGACCATCTATCCATCCCAACTTTCACATTTATATTATTGGTATGGATGGATAAATTTATGATTTATGAATACTAAACATATTTCAAATTGAAGGGATGATCTGCTCTAAGAGAACAATAATATTGTCTCAACTTCATTTTCCTTCCGAGTTTTTTTTACCCCCTTTTCCGTCATCGATAAGGGGAAATGAACACCTAGTGCTTTTTCTTAGCACCAGATGGCACGTTAGTCTTTCCTCACTCTTATGCCTGAAACGTCATGATGGAGTGCTCGTGGGACCACACCTCCCTTTCCTAGAGAGAGAGAGAGGAGGAGGAGGATTGTAAAATGCAGACGATAAGAAACTGCGGAAAAGCGGCGAAAGAGGCTCACACAAATCATTCCACGCTCAAGTTCTTAACCAGACGTCTTCTCACATTCGAGAAAGAGGATTTAAAACAGGTGGTCTCTACACTCGTTGATATCGCAAATGGTATTCATGTTAAATTTGACTGCAGAATGGTTACTCAATGATAGGTCTTGACTAATTGTCCATTTGTAGGGCTGTTTTTTCAATTCCAATTAGATGCCTCTTTAAAAAATTATGAACTCGTATTATTTTAAGGATTGTTTTTATTTGTGTACCCAACTGTACATTTACGAATGACTTAATGTTGATTTATAAAGCAAAAAATGCAGTGCATTTATGCACAAAGATACTTGGTTATTAGAGTAATTGATGTAGGTTAGCGGTTCTTTGGATAGGAGGGGGCTACAGAATTTTGTTCTCCTGGATACCAGCTCATGTCGGCATAACAGGTAATGAACAGGCAGACACTGCTGCCAAAGTTGCTTATACGTATCGTTCCCTGCCTCTTCATTATACCGATATCAAGAGCGCGCTACGTAAGTGGACGCTAAGGACTTGGCAAAATGACTGGAATCAAGAAGTAAATAATAAACACCACGATGTAAAACCATATATCACGCCTTGGTCTTCATCCTTTTATCGAAAATTCGATGTCATTCTGACTCGACTGCGTATCGGCCATTCACGTACGACACACAGATACTTACTATTTGGAGAATCTCCGCCTGTTTTGCAATGTTTCGCTGACTGCACGCCATGTTTTAATGCAATGCTCCGATTTTTATAGAGACCGTGTGAACTTTTCAAATTCATTTGATTTTAACCTGTCTTTCCTTCTAGGAGAAACTCCCCACACAAATGTATTCCCGTTTTTAAAGAAAATCGGAATTTTTACTGAAAATTAAATTTACTCATGCTTTTACTTATAGTTATACAAGTTTTTTTACGACGTATTTTATGGTAAAATAGAAAAACTGAATAAATGAACCGTGTTTTTGGTGCTGCATATTCTAGAAAAGGATCTTGCGCCAGAAAATTACCATATCCTATCCTTGGACGAAGAATGTTAAATGAACTGTTTTGATATTTGGATATGCTTATCTTGGAAAATTATTACTTCAATCAGGCATTCCAGGTGTAAAACTGGAATGTAGCTCTTAAATAAAGTGAAAGTGGGTTGACTATGAAATGAAAGCATTCAGTTCAGTTCGCCCAGCGGGAAGATATCTTATTTTTTTATTATCTGCAGTAAGAAAAGGCAATTTTTATCTGGATTGTGTTTGAAAGAAGATTCCTTTTCTGTCATTAAAAAATGAATGGCCAAATAAATATTGCGACTCCGCTATTTTTCACTGATTCTGTGCGAAATCTCAAGAGACTTTTTTCAAATTCCATACGACGGTCGTAAGGATTTAGAATCGCGAATTTTATATCGTTTTTTTATGTGCACATTCCCCGCTATTTAGTGAAGACTCGCTCTCGCACTTCTTCCAAGGACCGCGAATCGAAGTGAACTTCTCGCAGTGCACCTGTGTTTCGAAATGCCGACTGCGCACACAGTCTTGCGGTTTCGGCTTCTTGGAATCGGGCCGTCGCATGCGGTGAAGACGATATTATTTTGTCAAGAAACAGCTGGTATTTGCGCTCTGGTCGGAGTCAGATGAGTCGCACAACGAAGGCCTTTCAATTTGGCGAACACATTGGCGATTATTTTTAATATTGTAAGTTCTTGTAGTTCAGACTTCTCTCTTTCCAAAAGAGTTTGTCTTATCTAGGAAAAGACAGGCACGACTGTCATCCAGTATCGTATGTCTTTCAGCTAACTTTGTCTTCCATTTTCTCAAAACTTTAATTTTCTTAAAAATTCTCCACCGTTCGCATACCTCAAAAACTAACAGATATTTATGTAAAAATTTCAGTGTGTGTTTTAAATAATAGGAGCAATGAAATGGACCAAAAGTTTTATTGTTGGGGAAATACCTTTTCATTTATAGGTGTTTTCAGAAAAAGTAAGTTATAAATTTTTAGGAAAAATGCATATATGCGCATATTTTTAACCAATACTTCTTTGCATCTAAAACATTTTCTTACATTTTGGTTCATTTCATTCATCCTTGTATCCAATAACTTGTGTACAAAGTAAAATAGGATGGCTGCATGACCATTTGGAGAAGAGTGCTATTCGTTTTCTTTAAAATTCATTAAAATGTACTTCAAATTTTCCTATTTCTTAAAATAGATTATATTTTCAAATAATTTTGTTGTATTTATAATATTTTGTATTATAATTGTCAATACATTAAAAAAAACATATATTTTTTTTAAATCCAATTTTTCAAGATTTTTCCTACGAACATAGTCGGGTACCTTTAAATGTGAGTTGTCGAGTGACAACCTTTTATCAACTCGATTTGTGAGCTCATATTTTGAGCAGAATGTCTATCAGCTTGCTTCTGTGTGGCTGGTTGAGCATCGGTTGGTGCTTTTATCGGGCAAATATCACAGTGATATCTACAAAAAGGCGGAAAAAATTCATTCATGAACGAGGAAATCCCCTTCAGATATGGACTTCCAAATCATCAGCCCTCTACTTTTGTCTATATATAATGTAAGTTTTTTTTTCAATCCTTTACATTGCCAATTACTAAATATAATAAATGCTGAACCTTCTTTCAACAAATTAAAAAGATATAGATTATTATCTTCGGCCAAACATATGGGTATAATGCTTAAACGCTTTTGCTGTACTAAGTATCGAAAAAGAAACTGGAAAAATTGTTATTATTCTGGAGTAATGAATGTCAAAAACGAATTCACGCATCATTAAATACAGATGCAGATTTTCGGATGTTTTTACTTTGCTAAAAATGTAGGGCCCCAACTTGTTCCTTGCACCTGGGCCCCTTCATAGAAAAGGCCAGCTCTGAAGATCACGACTGCCTTTTGCGGCATTGGCGAACAACAGTGACGAAATATCATTCTTTACTGTAACCTTTTAACTGACTCTTGTCATGCCATTTTTTGGCGATGAATCATTGTCCTGCGATTCATACACAAGTGCAAGGGAAAACGAGTTTTTATTTTGAGCGTTTTTGTCCCAACCTGTGAAAGGAAAGTAGGAAAGAGTGATAAAAGTAAGAAAGAGTGATAGACTCCAAAGTAAGAAAAAGTGATAAATAGCCAATTTGTTTTCTGCGCATTTTGAGAGTCATTTGTTGCCTTCACATTGTGATGCTTCAGTTATTTGTTGCCTTCACATTGTGATGCTTCAGTCATTTGTTGCCTTCACATTGTGATGCTTCAGTCATTTGCTGCCTTCACATTTTGAGGCTCCAAAAACCTCAAGCGAAAAAAATATGTTCTCGCATGATAAAGTATCATTGACTTGTCATCAAGTTTTGATGATGACCCTTTAGCGACATCAATTTTCTCCGCTTGTACATTGCTTTTACGAATTTTGATTTTATCCCTATTCCTTTCTTATTCCAAGATGAATCTCGCCTTGAATGGGAATGAAATCCCGCTGTACAACTGGTCGCGCGCAGCGCTATGAATCTTTTCGCGGAACGGACAGCGGCAGTCGAAATGTTTGTGGCAAATGAAGAAGTCGCGCTCTTTGGACTCAGAAAATATCTTTCAATAATCTGCTTATTGAGTGTGATTTCTATGATTCCTCATCGCTTACTTTTGGGGCTGCATTTCCGATAGGGGTGAATAAAATCCCACTGCAGATTTATTAAAAGCTGCTTTGAAAATTAAATTTTATATTTTAAGGTATCCAACTACATTTGAAAGAAAATTTTGGAAAAATTGGATTTTTTGGAAATTATTCATAGTTTTTAGATAAATTGCCGAATATAAACATTATAAATAGAGAAAAAAAATTTGGAAATATATTTTGAGAAAAAGGAAAATTGGTGGTAAATTTAATTGAAATTGAACCCAAACGGTTTACACTCTACACAAAATGGTAATTCAGCCATCCTATTTTTGTTTGCACACAAGTTATAGAATCTAATGGTGAATGAAATGGACCGAAATCTAAGAAACATTTTGGGATGCAAAGAAGTTATGAGTGAAAAAATATGTATATATGTATTTTTACCATAAATTCACAGCTTAATTTTTTTAAAACGTCTGTAAATGAAAAGGTTTTTCATTTATATTTATATTTTCCTAAAACTTTTGGTTCATTTGATTGCCCATATCATTTAATATAAGCTTCGAAATTTTTATGTAAATACCTCTATTAGTTTTTGAGATACCACGTTAACAGTAGAGAACTTGTTTGAAAATTTTAAGTTTTGAGAAAATTGAATTTAAAGACAAATTTTAGCTAAAAAATTTCCTTTTTAAAAAAAATTCCCCTGGATAAAGATAGTAGGTCGTGCCTCCTTTTTGTTATTAAAGATAAATTATTTTGGAAAGAGGAAAAATCTGAAAAACATTTTTAAAATTCACCAATGTGGTAGATAATCAGTGTTGCTAACGTAGTCGGATACCTATAAAGTTTGAAATGGACGTTCGAGCAAATGAATTGAGTGAATACATAATAATAAACTTGTTTTTAAGGTTTAGGAAAAATAAAAGCAGTGGAAATGAGCCGAATGGAGAACTTTCTGAATTCTGTTACATCGGAAATCTGCCGGAGAGAAATTTGTATTTCATTTGCATGGATTAAAAAAGATTTCCATCGTTGAACAGAGTCAAATGCATTTGTCGCTTTCACCAAGAAAATGTCAGATTTTGACTTCATGAAGCTACCGCCCACTTTGGATGCGTGCCTTCGACACTCTTGCAAATTCAGCTGCGTTGAGGCAACCGGCTTTCAGCTACACAATGAGGATTGAGAGATTTACACATTGGAACGTAATGGAAGTTCCAAGAGGAGACTGAAAAAAAAAAAATGTCGTAATATCCAAAGCTTTTGATCTCGGATGATCTGTTGAAGCAATTATTTTGCGCTAATAAAAGGACGGCAGATTTATTCTGTTGTATAATACATCTATGAAAAATGTAAATAGCAAAATGGAATACGTTGTTAGAATCTTATATCTTTAAATGAGCAATTCTTGTATCTATTTATTTCGTGTATCTCGGAAACGTGTCTATTGATTTGGATCAAATTTTGTATTTATGTAGTTTTTTTAAATTTATCTATATAGGTGTCTTTTCTCAAAAAACAATTTTACAAACACACAAACATTTTCATAACTATTAGAGCGTTTTTCTATGTGCTGTCTTTCTGACAATGCCATAGAACGAACGACACCCAAGATCTAATCTTCGCCATCATGTATTGGACGGTCTGTAACTCAAAAATCCTTTGTATATTTTAAAAATAAAGCTTTGATGTGTGTTTTGAATTCGTTTTTACTAATCATTTCGTCAAATTTACTCTAAAATTGTTTCGCATATTTCTTCACCACCTACGGGGTACTGATGAATTCTTTTTTAATTTTGTCAATTCCGGCGACATAGTTGAAAACTGAATGAACATTACGCTTCAGTTTCGACAAGAAGCTCTTAATTTGTTAAAAAGTATGCTGATATTGAACAGATAATCGATTAAAATGAATCGTTTTTCGACTAATTATGGGGAATGAGTTTTTAATCCAAAATTTTATCGAATGAGGATTTATATATATATTGGATGTTGTAATAAGACGTGGACTTTGTTTGATTATAGCAATATTTGTATTTTGAGATTGTTAAGTTTACGCATATTATTATTTACATTCGTAATAATAAAACAAATATTAGATGTGAAAGAGCAGCTGAACTTGGGGTTAAAATGATCTAGATCGGAGTGTACTGGAATTGAAAAAGCAGATACACTAGCCAAGGAGGCTTTGAACTGAGATACATCAGACCTTCCGTTAGTCCAAAATTCCAAATCGGAATTGAGACCAAAAACTGACACAGTAAAAGTTCTTTATTCGCGCTTCCTTCATTCGCGTATTCACTCTTCACGGATTAAAAAAATGCGACCCAATTCCTAAAAATTTCTTTATTCGCGTATCTAATAATTACATAACATCATAATAAAAGGATTCCATCCCAATATCCTTTGCAAAGGCCGTCAAATGGACGAATAGAAAAAGTAAAATGGATCTTATGACAACTTTGTCTAAAGTTTGTTGTTAAATGCAAACTGCAAACATAGTCGAAATCGCGAATGGAATAGGATGAGATGGGTTCGAACAGATAGAATCAAGTGACATCCAGGAATGGCTTGAATCGCAAGATGAAGATATGACTGAAACCGACTTGGAGGAAATGTTAAATTCACAGCCCATTGAAGAAGAGGCTTCAACAAGCGCATTTCATTTGAAAAATCGTAGTGAAGGTTTAAGAATGGCAAATGAGCTTTGCGATTTCTTTATGACCATTGATCCGTTTTTGGAACGAAGTCTTAAGAGGCAAATTGCTAATGCTACTACTGCGTATCAGTCTGAATTGCTGGAACTTTTAATAACTGCCAAACAAAAGAAAATGACAAAATTCTTCAGACCATTGCCTAAGATAATTAATCAAAATGTTCGAAAACTTCAATTAAATTGATTTTTTATATATTCGTTTTTTTTTTTTTTTAATTTTGTCACCTAGCAACGTATTCCTTATAACCCCATATAAATTACCATTCCGTATTTACAGCTTCTGTATTCGCGGCATATTTATGGAACGTACACCCCGCAAATAAAGAGCTTTTAGTGTAATTAAGAATTGGCAGAATTGATGGAATCATTCCTTCAAAGGGGCGACATTTTAAAAACATTCCCGTTAAGCGGTTTCAAGTGCGCACTTGGCGTCCTGTGTTTTCTGTACACCAGAGTCGTTTCTTTGACTGAAGTTCGACTTGGCACCGAAAAAGGACCTGTAAGTCATGTTATCAAAGCTTGTGCGCTGCCGCTTGTACGCAGACTCAAATGGCCAAGGACGCTGGATGACTTCAAAGAACTCATAAAAATTTCAGCCATTTTAAATCTTCTGCTCTGGACATTTTGTCAAAAATCTTCACTTTGGTTCTCACTTAGAGTAAAAAGTGTACGTACATTTAATTTATGCATTTTTAATGTATTAAATTCTAATATGTAATGGAACATTTTTTTCCCCCTATTCTTTTCTTCTGTAAAAATATGAGGTTTCTCTGGGAGGTAACATTTTTTTTCCTACTCGTTTTTTCTGTGCTGACATGAGGTTTCCCTAGAGGGTAACAATTTTTTCCTATTCTTTTTCTTTGTGCCAATACGATGTTTCTCTAGAGAGTTCTTGCTTCTACAGGAAGTGAAGAAGATATACCGTCTTCTATGTTGGAAAAGTATTAGAGTTTTGCTTTCCTGGATCCCTTCGTATATGGGTATTTCTGCAAATGCAATCGCAGATACAGTAGCTAAGTCAGCGATTGTCATTTTGCCCCAACGTCTCTCTTATAAAGAAATGCATACAACTATAATTCGTTGGTGCTATCGCCCATGGCAAAATCAATGGGACATGGAGACTAACAACAAGCTCCATTTTATTAAACCACAATTGGCCAACTGGTCTTCAAAATTAAGTAGACGCTATGATGTAATTTTATCCCGACTACGTATTGATCACACTCGCCTGACACATAGATTTTTACTTTTTTCCGAGCCTCCCCCAATGTGTGATGATTGTGGAGTTATTTTAACAGTTCGTCACATTTTAATAGAATGCACCCGCTTTATTGACCATCGATGTAACCATTTTAAATCCTACCATTTTAACTTGGATTTTTTATTTGGTAACGCGTAATCCAAACATTTTCTTATATATTAAAGGTGCGGGGATTTCACATGAAGTTTAGTTTGGTTTTTATAACTTTCACCCTTATTTAACATTTGAACACAACCAGTCACATTTTTTTTACAATGCAAAACTAATTTTACTTTAATGGAGAAATTTTACACTGTTTCGGCGCAGCATGTACTATATCAGGATCTTGCGCCAGAAATTCAAATCCAAAATCCAAATCTAGTGAGTTCTTTGTTGTTTGTTGCAACGTGCTAGGTGGGGGTTGCTCATCGGCACAACCCCTTAATTAATTAATAAATATTAATTAATTAATATTTGAAAAAAACTGTATTAACATCAAGCTTCATCCGCTACAAGTTTAAAAAAAAGCATTTGAACACGGATGGATTAATGAAAAGTATGTTATTAAAAATTGAAAATTTCAACAAGAATATGTATATATATATATAATACACGCCCATACCTATACACATACATATATGCACCTACATACATATATACACGTACAGGATGCTCCATCAAGTGTCCCCCCATGGCCTCTGACTTGCGGGGATTGGATTAGATTAGATTGGATTTGTGGATTTTTTTTTTTTTTTTTTTTTTTCCCGCAGGAGCCAATTCTGGCCATACTGCTCCAACCTCATGGTATATATTCAAAAATATTTTTGTAAATAAAATTATGATTAAATATGAGATTATATTAACGTATGTTTAATATAATTGTGTGTGTGTTACAATAAAAAAAAAGCAATAAGTAAATGTTACAAAAATATTTTAGTTCAAATACTTTAGATAAAATCCAGAATGTTTTTAAGAAATCAAAATGTTTTTAAGAATTTAAAAACATTTTGATGTGGATGTTCACCTAACAGCATTCGTATATCTAAAGATGAGCAATTAAAATAGCTCTTATGAGGAAAGCTAGACTCGAGGCATTCGATTAAAATCTGAGCAACAGTTAAAGTGTCTGAACAACTTGAGCAAATATGAGTTCTTTCGCCTAGTAAAAGATACCTATGAGTTAGGCGGGTGGGACCAAAGCGGAGTCGAATAAATTTGACGACTACGGCGAGGTATTCATTGCTTGCATTTATTCGTGAAGTAGGATTTTTCTGAATGTGTGGAAGTTCTAGTTGAAACCAATGTTATTTTTAGACTTACGCGAACTTTTGATGGTGTGTGTCTTCATATGTTTTGCCTTTTCTTTGCAGGCCGGTAAGGAGCTCTACGACCTCTTTGAAGACCTCAGGGATGGTCACAACCTCATCTCGCTGCTGGAGGTGCTCTCCAGCGAAATACTGGTGAGTTTTTCCCTTCCAACCATAGATCTGAGATACACACATGTTGTTGTCTAATGCCACTCTGTCGTATTAAGCCCAAATGAGCGGAGCTCTCTCGAATGAAGGCAGAGGCGTGCGCCTTTCGTTGTGAACGAGCACCCTTCAGGTGAAAGGACGACTTTGCTCGAACACACGCGACACAGACCGTTTTAGGGGACGGTCGAACTCATTCATCCATCTGCAAGTCAGAACTCAGATCCATATCAGAGACCGACTCATCCCTGATTCAGTATCCCCAGAGGTATTGTTTTGTGATGGGAATTTGGAGGACGTATTGAACGTGCCATCAGCCAACTCGGCGGTCTTTGGCGAAGACGAGGACAGAACTCGGGACCTTTCGGTTTCGAGACTGGTGCTCTACCAACCAGGCTACCGCGGCCGTCGATATATGTAAATGGAGGGATCTAGTTGCTTGTTTCCTGTCTAAACAAGTGTGCCCATTATGAGTCACGTGATTTAGGAAAAATCAGAGAGCTAGAACACCTTTTTTGGCGTCATATCGCAAATCTTGGCATAATTAGAAACTGCCGCGCAACATTTTGCTTTCCGGCATTGGGTCTGGTCGGTGTTTATTTCCGGTTAACACTTCTTAAACAGTTTTATATTTTTTTAAAGCTAAGTAAACCAGTTTTTTTGTATAAAATAAACACACAATTATTATTAATCCGTCAATAATGTTTATGTAAACACTTACATGGATGAGAAGCCAAGCTAGTATTCCTCATAGAGCTGATATATAAATGGAGGGAGCTTGTCGCTTGCAAGTGTACCCAACATGAATCATGTGACTTAGGGTAATCAGGGAGTAAGAACACCTTTTTTGACGCCGTATCGCAAATCTTATCATACTCAGAAACTGCCGCGCAACATTTTGCTTCCTGCATTGGGTTTTCATTTCCGGCTCACACTTCCTAAAAAGTTTGAAAACTAAGCAAACTGGTTTCTTTACATTAAAATAAACACACAATTATTAATCGGTCGATAATGCTTATGTAAACAGTTGTATTGGGGAGAAAAAAAAATCGAGAATCGTAGCCAAGAACTTGCAACACATTTGAGATCCAAATACAGCAAATAGCGAAATGTAATGCAGTTACATCAGTTTAAATGAAGCTTAGTAACAAGTTAAATAAATTCAATACAATAACTAAACAAAACTGTTAAATATTATTCAGTTATAACTCCAAAATCATTGAGTGATCGATATTACGAAATTTTAAATTGGCTTAAAATGGATATAAACAAAATATGTTGTCTGTAAATACCTATGAAATGATACAGGGCTATCCTTAAAAGCGTTTTCTTTGCATCCAATTGCACAGCAAGTTAACCATGGCTTAAATAAAATTCCAACAGTCAAAAGCGGGAAAAAATGTGACATTGAAATATAACGGGGAACAGTGACAGCGAACACAAATTCTATCCCAAAGTTACGTGATTTTATCTCGTCCTACACCAAAGTAGGAATGCACTACCTCTGTATCCCAGCTCTATACTTCGAATGCCTCTTGTGGCAAAAAAGAAAAACTTTGGCAGATTTCCCCCCTCCTCCTTAAAACCTCGGCGATGATGTCATAAATTTGACCGTTGCGTATTCTAATGAGGGGTATCTGACCTTGAAATTTTTGGGAATGGGAGAGCCCGATGACAGGCGCGGATGAACCCATATTTTATTGAATATCAATTAGTTATAATGAAAAAAAATGTTGGCATCATCGATCAGTTTTAATAAACTGGTTTTAAGGAAGCATGTATTTATGCATTTTAAAATTATTTATAAAATTAAAAATAGTAAAATATTTTTGTAACAGTCTGCTTCCTGAATTAAAAACACTTAAAGAAATTTAAATAAAAATTGTAAATGTTTTAAAAGTCTGCTTCTTGAATTAAACACACTTACAGAAATTAAAATAAAAATAGTAAATATTTTTTTAATAGTCTGCTTTTTAAATTAAAAACACTTGCAGAAATTAAAATAATAATAATAATAGCTTTACATTAATCGCAAGGTATTAAAACTCTAAGAACTTATTAGAAAAAGTGAAAGATGGGTCCTCTTTACGATGGTCCATATTTTTTTGCCGCTAGAAGGAACTCGTGTCTCGTCTGCAGGTCGTGTAACCGCCGCTTAATATTTCTCTGACATGCGACAGTTGCCGTTTTTGAACGAATCAGTGGGAAAGAAAAATTCAACAGCCATTAAGATCCCCACTAAAAACAGCAACAAAATATCATTCGTTTCCCCTCTCACTGGAGTACTGTAGAGGGAAGCTTCATAAGTCAGATAACATCCTCAAGACGGAGTGATCACTCTTAGTCTCGTGGTCATATTATCTGCTACCAACCGTAAGCTCGCGAGTTCAATCCTAGCTATGCCAAAATAGCAACAGAAGAGGAGGAGACTGTAGTAATTTCAATTTGACTATGAACTAAACTATCCCCAGTCCCTGATGCCAATAGAAGGTAATGTTTGTCTGACATGTCGTTTTCGGACGAGTCACTCATCGAGGTCGTTCTCTCTCTTTCAGCCCCGGGAGAAAGGGAGCATGCGCTTCCACATGCTGCAGAACGTGCAGATCGCCCTCAACTTCCTCAGGTTCCGGAAGGTGAGTTTTGCACAATATTTATTGTACATTTGTTGAATGCTTGTATTACAAACGCTGTATGTGTGTGTTTTGCTTCTGAATTGTAATGACTTCGTCTCGATAGATCAAAGAATTTTCAGAATTTTGCTGACTATTTTACAGCCCTATGTATGTGCAAAGAACCACTCGCTTTTATCTTGATTAAATAATTGCTATTTACATCTAAACAGTTCAAGTTGAAGGGTTTTACTTGAAGATCAGCGCTCCATTGAATAGTAAACACAACACCACTGAGATTTCATGAGTTGGTCAGTCAGTCGTCATTTCATGTGGCGCTCCAAATCTACCGGACTCGTGGTCGTACTCCAGTTGTCTCCCAGAAACCCTTCTCCTTTTTCAAAACACTCTGCGTCTTTAATCAGAATGACAGTCACCGCCTTCTTTTCTCCAGTAACTACTGGTCCTCTCTTCCTCCCAATCATATCCAGCCAAGGGCCATTTCCAAGGGCGTCAGTCTGTCGTCGGAAGGTTATTAAGGCACGCCGAAAAGTCTGAATCATGGGTCCGCTTAGAATAGGGAAATTCGGCATCCAGACATCTGGATGTTCCATTGTCTCTGAAAGCGCTATCACTGTCTTCTGGACGAGGAATTTCCACGTGTGTTCTTTCAGCTATAGATACCTCAGGTCCCGAAAGGAGAACATCTGCAACATATGATTATCTCAAGGTGTCTAGCAAACACAAAGTACAAGAGGGGCAATACACCCCCTCCTCCCCCCACCAAAATTGTGATTGGGGTTATCGAGGCGCCTAGCCCCGGCAGGGGCTTATCCTCGTTCATGGAAGAATATGGAAGGCATGGCGGTCCATATCTTGCCATGGTCATCTTCGAAGTGGCTGGAGAAATCGAGGATCAACGGGTATATGAGAGATTGACAGGGTGGGAGGGTGAGGTGGCGAGTGTCAGGACTCATTGAGATTGGCCATTGCAGTGCAGAGGGTGAGGGGGTATGTTGCCTTGACTTAGACGTATTTCAAACTTTGGTTAAAATAGAATTAAGATGTTGAGATTAAGAGATATTATGGAAAGTAATAATTAAGCTTAAGGATTAGAATAAGAACAAAATTACAGGAGTATTTTCCTGGGCCTTTTAATTTTATTAGATGGGGTATATTTAGGAATTTCATTTACTGCAGGATTATCAATTAATTCTAGGCTATTGAAAAATTTTGTGGCTAATTTTTTGATGAATTTTTTGAGAGGGGATTAGTCGAGACACAGGTACATATTAGTGTTGTGCATATAATATTCCATGTAACATATGTTTCTGATAAGATTATTTTGCAGTCCTTCTATTAATTTAAGATTCATTTTGGCAGCGTATCCCCACACAGGGCAGGCATAGGTGATTACTGGACGCAAGTAGGCAGTGTAAATAAGTATTTTATTATCCCTATTCATTTTGGAGTTTCGAGAGATTAAGAGGTAAAATTTACGAGTTACGTCTCGAAACTTTTTGGTTATGTAAGTGAAATGAGGTTTCCAAGTTAATTTACTACCTAAAATGACACCTAAGTGTTTACATTCCTTAGACAACTCCCCCCCACCACCAACGCATTCCTTTCTGCTTATGTCCGTAGCAGAAACCAGATCGCCAGAGGGAGTCGCTTGTCGTCGAAGCACTTTTCTTGATGCGTTGGACAGATGTCGTTTTCTGACGACCTTTTAAGGCCATATCACACGGTGAAATGTCGCCAGCATTTTTCCGTTTCTACCCTCAAAAACCGGTCGAGCAAGTTTCATAATCGACAACTGTTTCGAACCAGTTCGAAAACGTTGTCTGAAATATTGCCCGCAAACGAAATTCAACCAATCATGTGAAACTTTGAAGTGATGTCACTTTCGCTGTCGTTTGCTGACGGAAAGTGCCGAAGATATTTTGCCGTGTGATAAGGCCTTTAAGGCCTTAAGAAGAGGATGCCGGAGAACCCCCCTCTCTGGCATTCCTTCCCTCGTGCCTTACAGTGGTTGCCCAACCCAAATTCGACTTTGAGATATACGACATGTGCCGTCCCACACACACACACACACACACACAAAAAGGCCTTTTCATTCTTGCACAGATTGCACTGAAGAACGTGTACTTTAAATTATTGCTTGGAAGTGTGCCACTAAAATATCTTCATGTACATTGATTTAATATTTTTAAACATTTACCACTGATTGAAAATGCCATAACTTAATAGATTAAGTGCTTTGAATTTATAGGTCCAAAAATGCTCATACCTATTAACCTTCCAGCTGGCGCGGCCGTCATACCAACATGAAAGGTCGCGCATATTTCCCACATACACTATAGTAAATTGTTAATTTTCAAAAGCGTATCTATTAAATTTATATTGTAAATAGCAAAGGATTAATAACTACAATCACTTTAAACATCTTTTACTTAAAAAGAAGCAGAAACAACATAAACATAGATTTGCAGTAACAATATAAAATGATCACAGGTTGACTGAATGGGTTTTAAAATAATATAATTGAAATCGTCGATATTTTGATTGAACAATTTGAATATAAAATATAGAAGTGCAAAAATACAGAATTTATGTATAAAAAGGAAAAAGTAATTGAAAATTAGATATGAAATGGAAGAAAATAGTTTCACTGCAGCTTTGCAATTTGAGCAAATATGTTGCGTGTGTT
Source organism: Argiope trifasciata (assembly GCA_026543055.1). Lineage (NCBI taxonomy): Eukaryota > Metazoa > Arthropoda > Arachnida > Araneae > Araneidae > Argiope > Argiope trifasciata. The sequence continues at coordinate 1,329,107 of JAPMOQ010052775.1, read as the reverse complement.
ACAAACATATACATTTCTGTCAAATCTCTCAACTGAACCTCGTGATTCCATTCCGCCTTTCTTTTTGGCAGGGTTTTTTCCCTGATGTCACATCTTCCAATTCAATGCCTAGTTCGGCTTTTCTCTTTAGCACCTTTCATTTTAGCTCACATTTTTGAAATGTGGGTGCTTTTTTTCAACATTTTCCCTCGTAAGTGCATTTACCAGCTGTCGCCAGTCTGAACGGATTTATTTGTAAAATCATACAAAATCAGATGTGACAAAAACTTACATGAACGGTCGCGCGTATCTCTAAAATACAAATATCTGATCGGCAGAGACCTATTAACGCCACAAACTTACGACGACAACTGAAAGTAGGTCAAAGGGAGGGGGACAAATAGCCGAAGACAGGCGTTCCCAGTGTCACCAGATCTGAAGGTATAAAACGAAATTTATCTCTAGTGTATCTCTCGCATACGCGCGCCCGCTGGAAGGTTAATTAACCCTTCCTCTGTGTTTTCAGCCTGTTTGCTTCTTCTCTTCCAGATCAAGCTGGTGAACATCCGGGCGGAAGACATCGTGGACGGCAACCCCAAGCTCACCTTGGGCCTCATCTGGACGATAATTCTCCATTTCCAGGTAAGCTTCCCCCCTCACTTCCCCGAAGGGGGGGGATCATTCCTCTATAATTTTTCATTGAAAAACTTCGAGGGATTTTCGATTATTACTACAGCAAGCGTTTGCACTTTTTTTCATTGAGTTGAAACGTACAAACATAACCTTTTTACGCAAAAATGGTATTTTTTAAAGGAAAATTCACGAGGGTGAAGAACGAATGTGCGCACCTAAAGGCCTTATCACACGGTGAAATATCGTCAGCAATTTTCCGTTCCTACCCTCAAGAACCGGTCAAGCAATTTTTTAGTAATTGACAACTTTTTCTAACCAGTTTGAAAATGCCAAAGATAGCGGAGGAAATATTGTCTGGAAACGAATTTCAACCAATCATGTTAAACATTGAAGTGACGTCACACAAATGTCACTTTCGTTGTCGTTGCTGACGAAAAGTGCCGACGATATTTCGCCGTGTGATAAGGCTTTCACTTTTAAGCAGCATCCTGGTGAATGATTAATATTCAAAAGTATTCCCGAATCATTTAGAATTTTTTTAAAAATATTTCTTGGAATTATCGAGATGAATCTGGAACATTTTCTTTTGAGGATGCATTATGCTCGGACAGTTTTAGAGTGCAACGGTGTATGTAGTATCCGAATGAATTTGAATCAAAACCGTTTCATGAGAACATGAAGTGCACTGGATTATTGACTGGCACCAGAAACCTAAATTGAGTCAGTGAATGATTGGGTGCGCTTTAACTCCTGTCTTTTGGGGGGGGGTACTACATGCATGCAGTGGCTTCCAAAGTTATCAATGATTGATATTGGAACCCGAATTTTCTTCGGAGCTTATTTAAAACTATTTTTCTATGCCCTGAACTCTGCTTAAGGTATCCCATTATGTTCAATGAAAATTTTTGAAAAATTGGTTTTTAAAT
>JAPMOQ010052775.1:1295832-1322422 GCA_026543055.1 Argiope trifasciata | reverse complement strand
AATGATATTACGAGATTGCTATAAAAATAATTAAATGCTTTCGAATTTATTACTTGCCGATATAATATCTGACCTCTTCATCAATGAATCTGTGGAAGGGATACGAATTTGTCCTTCTGCTCTTTATTTTGTTTTTTTAACAAAATTCTTTTAAATAATACTTTTAACCTTTTTTGCAATATGGCAACGAGTATTACCCCTTTAATAAAATATCATTATCAATAAAACTAGCAAGGCGAAACATCGAATTAGCTGTTGAGTTCGAGTTTGTCTCGATAGATGGCAGCACTATATTTTGAGTTTCTTCACTTTCTATTGGAGCAACAGTACGAGAAACTTCCGGAGTTTCTCTTTCTGGAAAGGAGATAAATTATCGCCACTTCTGATGTTCTCACTTTATTCTTCTCATTTTGGGAGCGTCTGTTGGATTTTTGTCCGTAAAACAGTCTGATGGAGTCATAATGGATTCCTCGTAAGATCGGGCTGCTCATTTTGCTGGAGTTTTTATACATTTGTATATAGACATGCGATTTTTGAATGTCAAATATGATTTATCAATAAAGATGTCCTTAAAAATTTCGGTAATTCTGGGGGGGGGAAAAACGATTTCTATTTTGAAAATGGTTTAGAAATACTCGGTGGCAATGGCTTGTTTATTTAACTCCTCTCTGTTTTCTTTCATTCTATTGGTTCCATCATAGAAAAGTGTATAAGTTGAAACAGTTGCCATTGAAACCTTTTTTTTACTGGCTATAATAAAGTGGCACTATTATAGCCACTGAATAGCAGTTGCTATATATGCAAAAAATTTCATGATAATAATGTATTTTTATCATTTTTTTATGCCATAAGGTCCTCACTCTTATTATAGGTCCGATAAAATACATCGCATCTTTTAAAACTTCTTCCATTGCAGCAGTTTTTAACACATTGTATGCGGGTCGTTAGTGTAACAACATGGTTTGTTTGGTATACACAGGAAGCCTAATGTTCTTGTCTGCTATATAGATTCTGGAAACATTGAGACAAATAAAAACGAGTTTTGACGTCAGTCGATGCGGAAGGAGAAGGTGGATTCAAAAATCAATTTAGACTTCACTTACTTAATTGTATGTATCCTTACGAAAATGAGTGAATTCTGCCTTCATAGAGGAAAATGCTTTGAACGTTACCACATCCTTAGTTTACGATTGCTCTTTTTTATTATGTAAAAATGTTTATATATAACATCATTCGAAAAAATTAAAACTATATGCTACTGTTTTTATTTGATTTTCATATTTACGATACTATTATAAATTTATCCATATTTTTTGTTTACAAAAACCTTTTGGTTGCTATTTCTATATTTGAATTTAAAATCCGAAAAGTGGGTTAAAAAATACAATAATTTTCTATCTATTACGATTGAAGTGAATAACTAAATGGCCGCGCAAAACGCCCGCTCTCTTTACAGTTCCGCTGTGAAATGTTCCCGCACACAATGTGTTAATGTTCAAGGTCAATATTTCATTACCTCTGATTATCTTCATGACCTTCTAACTTTGAGAAGGCGCAAAAGTATTGATTACGAAATGTGACTCTCCACAATCAAGGCAATAATTGTTGTTATTAATATCTCAAGACGATGACGTTAAATATCTTCTTCAATTTCAATCCTAGAAACAAAAATTGAAAAAAGGAAAATCTATATAAATAAAAATGGATGTTTGTCTCTTATGCGCTGCCGAACCGCTCTTCCGATTGAGATGAAACTTCGATTATTGCTTGCAATTATTTGTTTCTGCCGAAGATGGGGAAAAAACATATTGCCAACCGTAAAGTCTTGAAGAATAAAGTTTAAAAAAATAAAATTTAATATAATTTACGCTTCTCCTTTATAAATCATTCAACTTCAATGCATGTATTCATTTCCGATACGAAAATAAATATCATTCCTAGCTAAACAAGACGGTTATTTCAAATTTCGAACGATATTTCCAAAATTATTTCTTCTGCGGCAGCAACGCGCCTTGTACCAGCTAGTTGTTTGTAAAAAGGTTAAAGAGAACTTTTGCTAAATGTTTAATGATGCGAAATTCTGTGTCGCCTGCCGTTGTCAGTAAACTGGGTTGATTTCGGGGCCCACGCTCCGAGAGTGGAACATTAATTCCACGACACGCGAAGAGCGTGGGCCGAATCAAACACCGGCTGTTTACGCGCGCCACGCCCTCAGTTCGCGCGGGGGGTGGAAGGATGGGGGGAAGGGCCGTTGCCCCTCAGGTGGGCGCCGAGTGGGCGGTTCCATCCCGCGAGCAAACGGTGTTGCTTGATCCACCTGTGGATGGTGTGCTGCTGGGCAAAACATTCGAAATCGGGTTTGCCTTTTAAGGACTGCTTGTGTTGTCAAAATTCGTATGGGATCTTCACATTTTAAAAATAATCATTTGCTTGGATTGACGGGTATTCTGTATTTATTATTTCGAAATGAAATGGGGGTTTCTCGTGGTCGATTGCTAAATAAGTATTGCCCAACCTTACATGGGCCGCACAAACTGACACTCCTTTCGGGATTGTCAATAGCTATCTTTCTAACCATCTGCACACTCTCAGACAGTTGGAATGAAACTGTCCCATCTTCAACATCGTATCCTTCAGGATTTTGTGATGACTCGGTACCATCAGTACTGTACAGAAATCGCTATTTGCAATCTTCAGGTTTTTCCTTCACTCCGAGATTTCTATACATTCCATTAAAGAGTGGTAAACTGTACACATTTCTCTGCAAATGCATTTATTTCCCCGCGTTTCCCCGAGTGGAAATATGCAGTAAATCTATCTCCCACGTCCAAATATTATTTGGGTTTATCGATAGATGGCATCTTCTTATTTTTATTTCCGGATGAGGAATAAAGTCGAAAGTGACTTTTTTGGACACATACCATCCGTCAAATCCATTGTAGTTTTATTTCTTCTCTCCATTCCCCTTTCCCGACACCTCTTGATTTGGGGACAATGATATCAACATTATCTTTCTGTGTCTCCACCTTCACGCAGTGATCCGCCTCCCGTGTATGATACTAGAAGACTCGCGAAATTCCTACATTTATAGAACTAAACATTCAACTAACTTTGAATGGTCAACGATGTAATAAAAGACTTGACAAAAGTAAAATTTCCTTTAATAATTACTATTAGAGAATGTGTTAGTTTAAAGGTTTAATAGGGCTAGTTTAGTTCATAGGTTCCCAACGTGGGCGATAACGCCCCCTTGTGGGCGTTTGAAGCTTTCAGGGGGGTGGTAAAAGACCTGGAGAAAATGAGGGGGCGTTGATATGGCACTTAGGGGCGTTAGAGGATTAACCAAATATAGCGTACAACTTCAAGGAGCGATTTCTGGATATTTTAAGCATGGACAGACCAGACTGGGTTTTGGATCATTTTTCCAATGTCAACACAGCAGGATCACTTTAGTTAGAAGAAGAACTAATATAACTGACGGTAAATGAAGATTTAAAAATTAAATTCAAGAATTTTGGCTGCAGAAGTCTATTTCGCAACTGCATTCAGGATTATGGTCGATTGTTCAACGACTTCTGAGAGCATTCCCCTCATCATATTTAGCAGAATGTGGATTTAATACTGAAGCAACATTGGTAACGATAAAGAGAAATCGACTTCATGTTAATGAACGCGGCCACTTGCGATTGGTTTTAAGTGACATCGAGCTTGATAACAAGTTCTTAAAATGCATCAAATACAGCCTTCTCATTAGTTAAGTTAAAAATTCGATGTCTGTAAATTTTAATAAAAATATTTTTAATATAATTAAATATTCGTGTTGATGGGTCTCTGGAACTGTCCATTTATTTATTTAGAAAGCAATAGTGTATTATGAATTAATTCGTATCAAAATCTATCTATTCGTATTATGAATTAATTCGTGTCATCAAAATCCCTGCCTGTCCTTATGACAGGTAAGCTAAAATTTTTATTCCTCTTTTTTTCAATTCCAACAATATTCTATCTATTAGAATTTTTTTAATTCTTGTTTTCACCATGTATTATGTACGCTCTTATTTATCTGGAGTAGGAGGGGGGGGGGTATTGAATTATTCACCAGAAAAGGGGGCGCCAGTTCAAAAAAGGTTGGGAACCTCGGGTTTAGTTTATAGCATCGGCGGGTTCGATTGATTTTGAAAACGAATGATTGGGGACACTTTTTCCTCCCTTTCGGCTTTGTGTTTACTATCGCCTAAACTCTAGGCAAGTGGCGAACAGTTCACACCAGAACAGTTTGTGGTGAATCGGTAGCGTGGGTGTCGGTGGGCGGGCTCGAAGGGTTGAAGTGCCGCAATCGTTCCCACTCGTTCCAACCGGAACGTGAACCCACGCCGTGCCCTTGAAAATCGCTCCCATTCCATTCGGAGAACAGCCACCTGTTGAACCGACACGGGAGGAAAATGCCCATCTAATTCCTCGTAAAACGAGTGTTTCTTTTTTATATTTCTGTAAAATCTAAGTATTATTTAGAATAATTTTTTGCATGAAATTAAATATAAAAAACAATGATTTATTATTATTATTTTAGAATTTTTTTAAATGTATGAAATTTTTATTTAACTCGTTCCCTGCCAATACCCTCGCCCGATATCGGGACCATCTATCTCATTAGATGACCCCTTCTTTGCTCTCTGTTAACAGCAGCATAGAAGGTATCATCTATGGTCTGGTCCTTGAAAAGAAGGCAATATGTGAACTATCTCGCAGTTTGCAGTCAACGTGTTAAAAAATTAGGACAGCGATTTTTTTAAAAACAATTTTGTATACCCTATAACCTGAGTGATTATTTTATTGTTTAGCCACCATTGCATATAAATGATTCGAAGGAATCCAAGAAAGCAAACGAAAATATTTATCTGAAAGCTTAAATTTGTAATTAAAAAATTAGTTACCAAGTTGAAATTCTTTTATTAAAACATGCCTTTATAAGTTAAAGAATCTGATAATTAATTTTTTATAGAATAAATTCCGCGGTTTTCAACCTAAATTAAAAAGGAAAGAAAATTAAGAAATGCATGAGATATACTGATATGAGATTCATCCACTCCCGACCAAAGCATCCTGTTCCGATACTAATCTCATACCCAATTCAGCCATAGACACTTTTCATTTGGTGAACCGTGTCCAACATGCACGGCATGTCATTCGGTTTTAAGTGTGCTTCATGTTTAAATCGATTGCCCTGTTTTTAATAATCATCGGTTACGGTTTTTTAATAGTGTTTCTATTGACTTGATTCGAGACCTCGCTCGAATATTTTTGAATAGTCCATTGGTTTGCTGCATTTTATTTAGGTTTTGAGCAGCTTGTCATATTCTTCTCGAGTGTCAGCACTGAATAATCTCTTGCTTTTTTCATGGGTTATTTTTAACCTTTCCTGATTTTAAATTGGTACAACTTTTTAATACCACCGAAATGCGTTTTACCATTTGATTCGCGTAGCGTATGCCTTTTATTCCAGAAAACCAAACCAATACTAATTTCTATACTCTACCCTCCCATTTAATTTTTTTGATGCATATCTGAAATAATAAGTAATGTCCCTATTAACACATTGTATGCGGGACACGTACCAATACCTTTTCTGAGGATTGATACTCAAGCGCGGGTCGCGTACTAGTATGGGTTAGTGTCCCAACGTGGTTTTTTGGTGGGTACAAAAATAACGTTATTGAAAGGAAAACGAGGCCGAATGCTCTTGTCTACTACATGAATTCTGGAAAAATTGAAACAAATAAAAACTAGTTTTTACATCAGTCGATGCGGAATGGGAAGGTTGATTTAAAACAATCCATTTAGGTTTAAAATGAACTATCCTTGCGAAAATGAGTGAATTTTGCCGTATAACTCTTCATAGAGGAAAAAGCTTCTAACGTTACCACACTGTATCAGTTTTATGATTGCGCTTTTCATTTTTTTATAATGTAAAAATTTTATCATTCGAAAAAAGTCAAAACTCTGTACTACTATTTCTGTTTGATTTTTCATATTTACGATACCTTTATAAATTTATCCACAAAAAAATATTTTTTTTACAAAAATCTTATGGTGGTTATTTACATATTTCAATATAAAATTCGAAAAGTGGGTTAAAAAAATGAACTAATTTTCGATCTATCAAGATTGAACTGAATAACTTAATGGACGCGCCAAACGCCCGCTCCCGGTACAGTTCCGCTGCAAAATGTGTTAAGAATGGCATTTTAGGGCAAACGCATTGGTCGATTTGGGGCAAATTGAGTAGTGCGATGTTTCACTCCGTTAACGCTGTGATTTCGCGGTATCGAAGGCCTTCGGCTCGGGGTGCACGGAGTCCGTATTTGGGCAGAGAGCGACCTCTGGATGACGTGTTGCAGCGAGGTGTGCGTGGGCAGAAGTCGCCATATCACACACCCTCCACCGCTGCAATCTCTGAATATTTGTACCTGACATTTTTTCCTAAGTTTGGAATGGGGAAAAAAAGTAACAGGTATGAAAAACTCACATTAGACTTATTTTTAGCAGGCCTTCCTGACTTTCTCGTATGCAAGTTACAGTCAAGAAATTCGGACTCGATAATTTAACGAATCTTTTTTTTTTAAAAAAAAGCTTCCTAAATTAAAAAATGCTTATCTTTACTTTTGTTTGTTTGTAACTACAATAGCTTACAAACTCTTTGAGACATAACCGATGAAATTTGGTGAGCAGACTTGGATTTTGTGAAATATTTTTTTCCATTTGGAGAATGTCTATCTGTTCAACAGTTTGAATTGGAGTGAACACGATAACTGTAAAACAAAGAAAGCTAAATAGATAAAATTCGGTACACGCCGGCGTCCTGGCCCAGGGGTAGCGCATCTTCCCCGTGATCAGGGCGTCTCGGTCCGGGCGTGGTTGTTCTATCTGTGAGTGATGTAAATGTGCCCCCATGTAAAAAGGGGTTGTTGTGATGCATGAAGTAGCTAAATCGTTCTCTTGGCCCTAGTTGGCTTTACTGAAAAAACAAGGAACTCTAATTTAGGCTTAAAATTGCTGACAACGATCGGCGGGCTTGAAAAGTGCCTTTGGTAACAACAACAACCACAAATTCGGTACGCAGATTCAACATCTGTAGAGTAAGCACTTATCAAATTTTGGCAAAATCCTGTATGCGTTGTAATCCTGTAGACTATCAATGCAAGTGTTGAAAAGGAGAATTCGCGAAACTTTTTGTTTAAAATTATCTAAAAAATTTTTTTAAATAAAATTCAGTAAAATAAACTTTACTTTTATAAATTTAATTTTATTTTACTTTTTCAATTTGGTATTTAAAAATTTATAAATTTAGCTTGTCATTTTTTAATACGAACTGTTTACTTATATTTACATCCAGAACACTTTTTTAATGCCTGAAAAATGGCCACAATTTTGTCATTCTACAATCTAAATCCGGGACCGGTGAATTTTTTAATAAAAATGTTGAAAAATGCCCGTTAAAGCCTACTAACTTCTATGAGTTAAAATATTGATATTCTAAAAACATCTTGGGGTTCCGTCAAAAATTATTAAAATGTTGAACTATTCGCTGTCATCTGCAAGTTCGACATTTTTTTAAATTCCAGCATTATTTATTTTAAATCGATAATTTTCTACGTTTTGCCTTGAATTTTTTCTTCTGTTGTTATCTGTTGTAGTTTCCGATATAAAACCTTCCCATTTTCTCCACTACGTTGCAATCAGATAATAATGCACGACCCTTTTTACTGTAAGCAGAAACTGCATGTGTTCTCAACTTTGTTGTCACAAGTACCGCTATTCATGTGCTGAAATACCTTGTAGACAAAGGTATTTCTACAAGGTATTTCAGTGGTTGATGGTTCAATTTTAAAGAGGTTTCCGATATCTAAAGGGTGAATCAGATTGCTTCTCGTTTTATGACGACTGAATTACTTGAAAATATTGACGAGATTTTGAGAACTATTCATTTTTTATTTTATTTCCAAAGCGGATTTGAGATTCAAATATCTGTGATTCATGATTTAATATAATCTGAAATGTTATGGACAAATTGCGGGTTGGATACAGTCGGTGTACGTAAAATCTTTTGTATGGAGACAACTATTTTCTTGGAATTTATGTTTAAATGTATGTATAAAATATAACTTGAGTTTCAAACCTGAACTATTTTTGCGAGGTCATTTCAAAGTGTAATATTCGTTTCAATGCTTCTTCAAAATATTAAAATTTATTTCTTTTGCTGGTCTTGTTGATTCGTATTACTTTATTTTAAACGAGCAATATAAATACAAATCAATTTATCATAATTATTAATTTGAAATTATCTTGTTATTTTGAAATTATCATAATTGTTATTTTATAATTTTCATAATAATTGAAATTATTATAATTGTTATTTTTATTGTTTCTGATGAAATCCTTTTCAAGGAATTATTATTTTTCCATCTTCTATCTTTAAAATCGCTTTTATATGGATTTACTCTGTAGTCCTGCGTCTAGAAATTTAATTATATCCAAATGGGTTTAATCTCTCTTCACTGTTATATTAAAATTTTGTAAGCAGATTCGAAGATATTGAAGAAGATAATTTAATTTCGCTATATTCTTCCTCCGGAGGCAGGCAGCGTATTTACCAGCAGCGCCGGCATGCAGATGTGAATGAACAGAGGAGAAGTTAATTTTCCCGCGTTTTATTTAACATATCTTGATAGGGAGACATTAATTTAGACATTTTATTTAACATATCTTGTTTACACTGCCGATATATTATTAAAATTGTCATAGGGATTTCTCACACACGTCGATCAGATGATAAGGGAAACAGAGGGACCTTTTTTAAAAAAGGTATGTGTTAAGTCAGCCATTTTTATCGTTCACTCTCACCGTGAGAATCGCTGACTCAAAAACGTTACAAAGCATTTCTTGAATTAAGTAGAGAAACGAAATCGGATCAGGAAATAAGAAAATATTTTTGAATCAAGTTACTATGGGTTATATTAAGAAAAAGTTTAAGAAATGAATTAGGATTGCTAAGATGAATACAATTTGAAATGTTGGAGTATAAATCTTATTTTACGCTTTGAGTTTTCTTTAAAAAATTTTAAATGTGCGAAACTGAGCAAGGAATTCGTTCCTAGTGTAAGGGCGAGCGCAATATAAACGTGATTAAAGGTGCGAATAGTATGTAGTGATTTATAGAATGGGTATTTGTATGCACGAGATCATTACTGTAATGTCATTATTTATGTATCGAAAAGAAAATCATAGGACACACGCGCATCTCAAATTTGGAGAAAATGCGCCTATATGTAACAGTTCCTTTTACTGTTCGTCATGTTTTGATTGAATGTCCTTTTTTAATTCTTTTCGTGCTCGTTTTTTTTTTTTTTAAATCCACTTCTCCAATTACAAGACCTGGTGAATGAGGGGGAAAAAAACCCACCCAAATATTTTTAATTTCTTAAAAGCCATTGGTTTTTTTTACTTGCATTTACCATCCTTTTTCGTTTGTACTTTTCAAGATTCCAATAATTGTGTTTCGTGCTTTGTCGTGTTTTTCTGCCTTTTTACCTCTGTTTATGTTATGCTGTGCACACGACAGAATTAAGTAAGTTAAATCATTTGGTATGACATCGACTCTACGAAACACAACAGGTTTTATTAACCTAAACGAAAGTAAGCATTCATTTAAAAAAGCAATTTCCGGTTGCCAACTCGCGAAAACATAGACGTTAAAATAATTAGATACATCGTAAGAAAAAGTGCAGTGAGTCAACGAAGATCATCTTTTTGAAATCACAACAAATAAATCTTGCGTTTCCGCTGATGCAAAAATAATATTTCACTGAATGAATGCGATCAGAATTTAGGCACCACAAATGTTAAAAAACCTTTTTATAATTTTACCATTATATTGGCGCAGTCTGGCCACATATGGCTCTTGCGCCAAAAGCCAAACAAACAAACTCGGAAATAAATTGGGCTTTGTGCTGATGATAAGCATCGCAATCTTTCTTCTTCTGACGGGAAGCCACCACGCTCCTGAATAAGGTTTTCTACAGCTGTAGCATTTCTTTTTCATTAAAGGTGTTCGAAAGAGAATAGTAGTTTTCGGAAAGAGCCAACGGCGACGGAAAGTTTTTTGGCTTCTCTCGTCTACAGGTAAAGGCATTCCCTCTCCCTCGTACATCGGTGACGTCACTCTCTCCATTCATGCGATATCGAAAGTGAAATCCATTGTTGATGACTCCCGCCAGCAGAGGGCGCTGGCTGCCAGCAGACGGGAGGGGAGCCGCTCTCCCGTGTAGGGTACCTACCCCACGTGACCGAAACAGTGCAGCGTTGTTGCTCCTCCGGACAAACCAGTTTGGGGCCTCTCACCTCCACAAGCTGCTCGCTCGATATATTTCACCGTCCGATATGTAGGCGAGCTCAGAAACTGTACGTGGCAGCTGCGATCCGGCAGACCGAACGCACAGCAGCCGGATTTCCTGAGCATCGGAAGATCCGCCGAACCAGAAAATAACGCCTGGATTACCTGAGCACTAGGAACATCGGACAATTCGCCAAACCCGAAAATAACACCTGGATTTACCTGAGTACTGGAAAATCGGACGATAAAAACGCGAAAATAACACCTGGATTACGTGAGCACCAGGAACATCGGACAATCCGGTTAACTAGAAAATAACACCTGGATTACCTGAGCACCAGGAACATCGGACAATCCGGTTAACCAGAAAATAACACCTGGATTACTGTAAGGACAGGAGATGTATTCCTTTGTGCGTGGTGCGCGCCTCTTTGTGAAGGGTGCGAGGGAACCCGAAGACCCGGACAATTTACCGGATCCGGGGGACATGGGGCCGGACCATCACATGTCCGTGTACAACCACCAGACCCGCTCGCAGATGGCGTCCGCCTCCCAGGAGTCAAAAGAAGTGTTTCGGACCGCCCATAACAGGTCCGGCATCCGGACCGTACACACCTCCCGCGTGATCCGGAAGACGACCACCCTGACGCGTGGCGACCAGAAGGTGCCCGTCCGGACGTCCGGCACTCAGCATGAGGCGATCCGGTCCGTCTCTTCCATGACGGAGAACGGTAGCCGGAACGTCTCCCAGCACCACTTCCGGTCGTCGAACCGCTCCGATGTGGTGGACAAAGACGTCCACGTGAAGCGCGTCCATCGGACCCACGACACCACGGACGCCAGGAAGAAGATACGCAGCAATAAAGTGAGTCCCATTACACCCCCTCTAAAAACGCGCCTCATTTTTAAGATTTTAGACTTATTTTATACTACCGCCTTTGGCGACCAGCTGGTTCGCCATGAGTAATGTGTTCTAAAAAATATTTTCGGTGATGTTGCCAAAATATTTGATATTTTTTTTAAGAAAGCGAAAAAGGGGAAAAAATTATTCAATAAATGATTCAAATGTTGCAAACGATTATAGAAACCTTGGCTTTGTATTCATTTTTTTAGAAACTATCACATTTTATAATGGAAAAAAATTATTGAATTAATGATGCAGATATTGCAAACGATTATAGAAATATGCCATTAAGTCGGGATTTCAATGCATATCCTGTCTAAATTCAACCAGGTTTACTGTAAATAAAGAAGATTTATTGAATTAATGATTTAGATATTGCAAACGATTATAAAAACCTTTGCTTTGCATTTATTTTTTTAGAAAATATCGCATTTTATGTTTCTTTTATTTTATCCAGTCACGTGCTGAAAGTTGCATTTCTTAAAATTTATTTTGCCACGATAGGTTTTTTTTTTTTTTTTTGAACTTCCATCATTGTTTTATTTTATCCAGTCATGTGCCAAAAAAATGGTTAAAATATTTCTTTAAGAATTCGTTAAAAATAGAAACTTAAGTTATACATTAAAACACTAATACCATTCGAAGACTAATATTTTAATCTTTAAATTGATGTAAAAACCATGTTTGTGCAATAATATTTTCTGAAGTTATAGCGGAAAAACGTCGAAATTTCGCTTAAATTTTAATTAATTCAAATTCTAATTAAAAATTCGAAAAAAGGGCTCCGAGGAGCCCATTCCCGACCTCCAAGGTATATATATACCAAATTTGGTAGCTGTAGGTCCAACGGCCTGTAGAGCGCCAACACACGCACGCACGCACACATTGAGCTTTATTATACGTATAGAAGATTATCTCTGCCGGACACCATCCCATGCGGGAATGTGTGGCCGTGATAAAAGTACCCGTTTTTTAGAAACACGTGTGCCTGCATGCGATTCAAAGACATAGGCTTAAAGCTATCTGTACGTACACTGGTAAACTCAGTGGGATTCGGAACCTCTAAACAAACTTCACACTTGCAAACCGATCATAGAAAATTCTTTGAATTATAGGAAACAGGACGCAGTTTTGACTCGCCTGAGAATCGGTCACACTAGAATGCCACACTGACATCTATTATTAAATGATCCATTGCCTGCTTTAAAAAACGAGAAACGGGCATTGTATGTGTCAGTTGGTTTGATATGCTTTTTCCTAAATTCTTATTTTTCCTAGGATGAGCATTTTAACGAACTTCATAGCAGTCTATATAAATAGAAATGAATGTTTGTCTCTTATGCGCTACCGTAGCGCTCGTCAGATTGCGATGAAACTTCGAGCACTTATTACTTGCAATTATTTGTTTCTGCTGAAGATGGAAAAAAATATAAAAAATATTGCCAACCCTGAACTCTTGAATAATAAAATTTAAAAAAATAAAATAAAATGAATATTATTTACGCTTTTCCTTTATATATAACTCCATTTCAGTGGATGTATTCATTTCTGATATGAAAAATCCAAAATTATTTCTTCTGCGGCAGCAACGGGGTATACCAGCTAGTTATTTCTAAAAAGGTTAAAGAGAACTTTTGCTTAGTGTTTAATAATGAGAAATTCAGTGTCGCAGGTCGTTGTCAGTAAACAGAATGTTTATAGGCATATTAAAATCATCGAAAGTATAAAAAATACTGCCAGTATTCACCGCATCTGTTTACAATGGATTTACCACCAATTAACTCGTCAAGAAGACACAATTGTTTCTGTATTGATGCTAAATTCAAATTAGACGTTCATATTTCGGAGCTATTGTACGTAAATGCTATGTCTTTCCCTGAGGTCATTCTTTTATTAGAGAGTGAGCGAGAAAGTTTTAGGGGAACTATTCCTGTAGGTTTGAAATTTCAACGATGTTTCGATGTTTAGTGAAATTTTAGCGTTTTTTGCAGTATACCAGGTAGAAATTAATACCAGATAAAAAATTTAATAAAAGAAACAATATTTTAATGTTTATTAAAATAGTTTGATTTTATTTATGCCTTTAATTTTGTTAGTTATTTTAAAATTGAATCAGAATATTATAGAATATTTTTTGCTTGTAAAAGCACACAATCTTTTGTTATTTACGTGAAAAAGAATGTGATGTTCATTTAGCTTATAGCTTAATAATTCCGAAATGGAAGCTTTAAATATGAATTTAAACAACGGTAATAAATGTAAGATATTTTTCATTATATTATTTAGATCAAATACGAAAATGACATGATTAGAACCGTAATCGTAAGAGATATAGAGTGACATTTATTTAAACAGGGTTCTTAAACTACTGCTGGATGTTTGCTTGCCAAATGGGCCATTCTTGGTTGACCCAACACTCTGCGATTGATTTTCCGAGAATGATTGGTAGTCTTGAAAACAATCATTATAAATAAATTGTATGCAAGTTCTTCTTTCGGAATATTGTATTAACTGAACAACAAGATATAAGCAGGTAAAGGTACATGCGATTGATATATGCCATGCTTTTGACTGAAAATTTTGTGAAAAATCAGTCACATCTATTTAAAAGTGAATTAAGTCAATTTTAACTTTAAATTAATTTATATTAATTGTAAAAATAGTGAAATTGTAATTAAAGTGCCAAATCGTTTAAAGTTGTGTCATATAATATTTCTGTTATTCGACGCCGAACTCTTTATTTCGTATGCAGTGTTCCAGCGTTGTCTAAGTAAAATGAGATCTAATCGTCGTTATCTTTTAGCTCAGTAGAGTAAATAAGGTGGTGACTACCTCGTATCCTTCAACGTCTCTCGTTCCCATAGCAACGGATATCGTCTTAGATAAAAATAATCTCCCACGTAAAATTATTGTTGTTTCGTTTTGTCACTGTTTGTTAGTCATGAACTGCTCAACTCGGTGGATAAATTTCATCCTTTCCCGATCATCGATAATCGAAGCTCAACTCCCCCTCCCCCATCACAATTTCAGAACCCCTCCACGTGCTTTTATTCGCAACTTTTGTCTAAATACTCAATTATCATAGCATTACTTCATATTTGGTATTGGACTGAAAGACTGATAGAAATATTTACCTGGCTCCAAAATGAATAAGTGCAATTATGCCTGCCTAAAGAATTGGGAATCCTGTTTTCAATGTTGGGGTCTTGATGATCACAAGGAACTTCTCTCTGTGCAACAAACATGACAAAGATGTTATACAACAAAATCTATATAAATAAAAATGAATGTTTGTCTGTATGTCTCATTTGCGCTGTCGTACCGCTCAACCGATTCCGATAAAACTTCGACACCATATTGCTTGCCCTTACGCGAAGGTTATAGGCATAATACAATAATCTGAAGAAAAAAAAATATTTTCGGATCTATTTACCATGGATTTATCACCAATTAACTCGCCAAGAAGACACAATTGTTTCAGTATTGATGCTAAATTCAAATTAGACGTTCATATTTCGGAGCTGTTGTGCGTAAATGCAACGTAAGGCGTTCTCTGAGGTCATTCTTTTATTAGAGAGTGAGCGAGAAAGTTTTAGGGGAAACAATCCAATAGAATTGAAATTTTAACATTTACAAAATTTTAGCGTTTTTTGCTGTAACTTCCAAAAATGTTAAAATACAAATAATTTTGCAGCATCTTAGTTTTCAGAAAATTGCCTTTTCAAGATTTTTGGCATAAATATATTTTCCATGTTTAATCAGTTTTATAAGAAAATATTTTAATGGCATTTTCTAATATTAAACTTGAGAATTCTGAACGAATATTAAACGAATCACGAGATATATTAGTTTCTTTCATTATCTGTGTGTTTATGTTTGAATCTTCTTGTGACAACCCATTTCTTATTTTGTTGAATTTGAGATTTGCGTTTGATTAAATGCATCTCCTACACCGTGGTAAACTTTCCGTCCGCGTTTTCCACGAGAATGTTTCGGTTCTGGAGGGCTGTTGGTGCCTGCTTCCTTCCAATTAGGCACAGAGTGTTGTTAAATTTCCTTCTTTTGTGCTGTTGTCACGAAAGTTTTCGTTTTTCTTTGACAGTCGGGAAGTGTAAGCGCAGACTGTTTGAGTTTCAACCGCTCTGTCATATTCAAGTTGAATTGAAGATATAATTACAGGTGAATATAGTTTGAATGAAAAGAATTAAGATGTTGCTGTGCCAAAAAATATTAATATTTCAATTTCTTTTTTATTGAAGAATTTAATCAGTTCGAAAAATATTGAATATTGAAGCGTAAAAATATAAATAATTTTCTGAAATACAAACAAGCAGTGCTATTGAATTGACTTTAGAATTCGATCATTTTAGGAAACCAGATATACATATGCGATATATTTATATTTTATTTATTTATGTCTAATTTACCAGACGGATTTATATTTTATTTATTTATTTATATTCATTTATATTTTATTCATTTACTTATATTTTATTTATTTATTCATTTATTTATTCGTACATTATATTTATTATTTAGTTATTTATGTTTCATTTGTTTATTTTTTCTTATTCTTTTATTTGTTTTTCCCTTTATGCTTTAATTTATCTTAATCTTTCTCTCATGTAGATATAGGATGTTATAAGACGGGAATTATTCTTTTCTTTATTTTCCATGTTTATTTATATTTATTTATTTATATTTTATCTATTTATATTTATCTATTTATATGTATTTATTTATATTTATTTAGTTATATTTTATTTATTTATTCACTTATTTATATTTTATTTAGTTAGTTAGTGAGTTAGTGAGTTTAATTTTATCGTTTATTTATTTTTCTTATTCTTTTATTTGTCTTTCCCTAGATGCTTTAATTTATCTTTAATGCTTTTATCATTTTTCCCTCTATGCTCTCATTTTATTTCAATGTTATTTTTAGCGCTGCCTTAAGCTTCTTTTACATCTTGTGCACGTGCATTGGAAAGTTATGTTTATATAGCTTTATCTTTTGATTACTGTTTAAATACTGTTTTTAATTGTAATTGTAAGCTTTTCACCGGTGTAACGCCACTTTCGGCTCACACCTAATCATCATCAGAATACATACGCGATGTCGTTGACGGTGCATTTTCAGGGGGAATTTATCTTAACACCTTCCCTGCCATTACCCTCTTCTGATATGAGGACCACCTATCTCATGAGATGACCCCTTCTTTGCTGTCTTTTAATTGTAGTAGAGAAGGTGGCATCTTATCACATAGATGGTTTGGTACAGTTACATATTATTTGTAATGCACAGACTCGTCAGTGGCAGCGAATGTGTTAATTAGTTCAGTTGTTGAAAGTGATGATGAACCGGACTTTCATTGACGGAAATGGAAGTCAGTTCTGATTGCAATTGAAATAGTCAGAGAAGAGACGACTCACTTATTATTTTTAAAAAAAAATCGAAATGGATTCCCAACAATGAGCTATAAAATTCTTTTTCTCTTTTCCGTTTTGGCGCCATTGTCAGCGTTGATTCTGTGACCCGTTCCTTTGGAACCTTGCGGAATCACTTCTCAGACAGAAGCGCGTGTTCATTGTGCATGAATAATGCATTCCTGAGGTGCAGAGTAGGGAGGGACCTGCACTCGGAGAATAGCATTTTTGAAGTATCTGTCATTTTTTCATCGCCGCTGCTTTTAATCGGGTGGGCGTTCCGCTCAGAATTCTTCTGCAGATGCAAGGAGGAAATGTCGATTCGTCGAAGATGTCAAATGAATTTCGAGAGACGCCCCCTGCTTTTTAACTGCTTTCTTGCGAAAGAAAATCTCAAGAAGTTCTTTTTTTAATTGCCCATTGCAAATGGATCAATGCTAAATCAATAAATTTTTGTACAATGATTGTTTAAGAAAGAGTAATGGTTTTGACATTTCGGTCTTTAATAAATTTTAAGTTTCATCTTTCTAGAGATTTTTGAAATAATTTTAGACTTTATATATATATATTAGATGGTACCCAACGCATTGCTGCCTCAGAAGAAAAATATCGTCCGAAATTTGAAATAACCGTGTTGTTTAAACAAGAATGATGTTTATTTTCGTATCGGAAATGAATGCATTCATTGAAATAATTATATATAAAGGAGAAGCGTGAATAATATTAATTTTATTTCATATTTTAACTTTACTATTCAAGACTTGGGTTGGTAATAATTTTTTTCCCATCTTCAGCAGAAAAAATAAGTGCAAGTAATAAGTATTCAAAATTTCATCGCAATCAGATGAGCTGTACGATAGCGCATAAGAGACAAACATTCATTTCTATTTATATAGATTACATCATTTTACTATGCCTATGATTATCCCGTAAGTGCATGAAATAAGTAATTAAAGTTTCATTGTAACTGGCTGAGCGGAGCGGCAGCGCATAAGAAACATACAGACAAACATTCATTTTATTTATACAGATTTTCATTTAAAAAAAATCATTTTGGGATTGAAATTGATTTATAAGAAGATATTCATCTCAATTATCTTGGAAATTTATTTTGAATGTTGCACTTTAAGGGTTGAGCAATAAGAATTTTATTTCACTTAAACATTCGATGAGAATTTTTTAGGGTTACGGGGCCAATTTTCTTTTTAGGGTTACGTGTTATGACGTCATCGTCTTAAGATATTACTAACAACAATTATTACCTTGATTGTGGAGAGCCGCATTTCGTAATCAATATTTGTGTTTTTCAATCATCAACAGAAACAAATAAGTGCAAGTAATAAGTATTCAAAATTTCATCGCAATCGGATGAGCGGTACGGCACCGCAACGAATTTTTGACTGAATCGGTGAAACAGCGGCGGTCCAAAGAAGTTTTTGCCGGTGCCCCCATTAGACTAAGTTGAGCCCTGATTGGAAATGATATCGGTGGTATTTTTCCACATCAAAAGAAATGGTTTGAATCGTGTTTGGGAAAGAAATAGCTGAGAAAATTTTAATTATAATCATATTCGGGCTTTTATTTCACTGACTAGTGACATATTTATTTAAAGAACAAAAGTTTAAGTGTTTTTGGTAAAAAAAAAAAAAAAATGAGTAAGTAGTGTCGTATGATGTGAAGTGCGATAAATTGGAAAGCGACGTCGAGGGTCTGGTAAGAAAACGTGCTTTGTGGTGTGGAGAGAGTGAAAATGGGCGAATTGTCATGCGAACGGTGTACCTGGCGTTTGAGGCACGCTGCCAAGAGGAAGAGGTCCGAAATGGGTTTCATAGACCCGAGTGCAAAGAACCCGATACGGACTGGCATGCTTCTAAAGTTTGTCTTTCTGCAGTGCTCTCGGTTGTGGTCGCAACGTTTTCGGCGTACGAGATTCGTTGCATGATTTTTGACTTCAAAGAAATATTTGAGAGACGAGTTTCAGCGCTTGTAATGAAACTATTAACTACTGATGTAAGTTTTGCTAATTTCTCATAAATTCCTCCAAGATTTAATTTATTTTCTGCTCCATGTATGAGCCATATTATTTGAAGCTGTATAACAAAGATCATGAAATAGATAATGGTGGTATATTATTCAATACCATTCTGAAATGAGGAGTGCCGCATTTGACAAAAATAACGATGCCAACACACACCAGGTATTAGCTCATTGTATGCGGGTTACGTACTGGTACGTTTCTGACGATTGATATTTGAGCGCCGGTCATAACGGTATTGACAGGAAGCCGACTGTTTTTGTCGACTACATAGATTCTGGACAAATCGAGACAATTAAAAACTACCTTTTACATCAGTCGATGCGGAACCACAGAACGGGAAAGTTGATTAAGAAAAAATCAATTTAGATTTAAAATTAACAATCCTTGTTTTGCCGTGTACCTCTTCATAGAGGAAAATGCTTTGAACGTTACCACACATTATTAGCTTTATGATTGCTTTTTTTGTAATGTAAAAATGTTTATGTATAACATCATTCGAAAAAATTAAAACCATATAGTACTATTTCTATTTAATTTTTCCTATTGAAGATACTATTATAAATTTATCCACTAAAAATATATCTATTTTTTGTTTACAGAAATCTGATGGTTGTTATTTATATATTTCAATATAAAACACGAAAAGTGGGTTAAAAAACGAACTAATTTTCGATCTATTGCGATTGAAGTGAAAAACTAAATGGACGCACAAAACGCCCGCTCCCGGTACAGTTCCTCTGCGAAATGCACCCGCACACAATGTGTTACGAATTGTGTCTTGAAAGCAAAATTGGAGGATCGAATTGTTAATTTTTTTTTCTCTATGCAAGTTGTGCGCTTTTGCTTTTGATCTGAAAACTTCTTTCAAACACACAGATACGGAGCAACAAGATGTGGATGCAATGAATTCCTTACTTGGTCTCCCGGCTTGTCGCAATGTCTGGAGGACTCCACGAATTCTATCGATGTCAGGGCCGCATCCACTACCATCCCTTATTTGGTAGAATTGGATTCATGGGAAGCGGCGTTGCGTCACAGCTCGGGCGAAACCGGTGCTGGTTGTCAGAGGCGAACGCGCATTGCGAAACAACCGAATGAAGGGAAAGTTCTTTTTGACTGCTTGTTTGTATATTTAATGTATCAGATACTGCATAGTAATAGAGTAGAATACGTGTTAATTTTAGGAAAGCAGGAAATAAAAAGATAAGGTAAATGCTTGGTTGAGAAACATGCTAAAATGGGTTCCCTTTCTGCATGACGTCATGAGCCTATACCTAACTGTTAGAGTGAATTGCCGTTGACAATTAATTCTCATAGCATTTGTTTAAAAAAGGTGGGCCTTACAAATATTAACCGACGGTATTGAGCATTATGGGGAAAAGATTTGATTGAAGATAACAAAACTTGTGGAAAAGCAAAGGGGAAATCCAATAAAACCATCTATTTCTAAAAACTCAAATAATAATGCTTCACATTTTCCACAAATCGTGTGGGAAAGTAAAGGGGGAAATCCAATAAAACCATCTATTTCTTAAAAATCAAATTGTCATGCTTCGCATTTTCCACTTATCCTGTGGAAAAGTAAAGGGGGAATCCAATAAAACCCTCTTAAAACTCAAATAATAATGCTTCACACTTTCCACAAATCGTGTGGGAAAGTAAAGGGGAAAATCCAATAAAACCATCTATTTCTTAAAAATTAAATTGTAATGCTTCGCATTTTCCACTTATCCTGTGGAAAAGTAAAGGGGAAATCCAATAAAACCCTCTTAAAACTCAAATAATAATGCTTCACATATTCGACAAATCGTGTGGGAAAGTAAAGGGGGAAATCCAATAAAACCATCTATTTCTTAAAAATCAAATTGTAATGCTTCACATTTTTTTAAAAAAAAGTTCGCAGTTTCTAAAACTAAATATGACGATTCCAAGAGTGATCTCAAAAACTTTCGAAGCTTTTTATTTTTATTCTCCCATGCTCAATCAGTTTCGCAAAAATTTAAACTTGACACGTGTTGATGGGGTAAAAAATGTTGGGCAATGAACAGTGCACATGTCTCGGGCGATGAAGGATAGCTCAACAAAACAGGATAATAGCATAAATAATGCGCATAATAATGAATATATGCATGATGATGAATATATGTATATGATACATTCACTTTATGAAGCGCATCCTATTTCATCCAACGACAACGAGGAGAAAGAGATACACAATACACATAAAAGTATCTTCCAATGGAAAAAAAGCCGAATGCCTATACAAAGGTGGCCGTGAAGCTGGGGAGAGGGATAGAGATGATGTATATCCTAATATTTAAAAACAATGGTAAGACGAAAGTGGATGCGTGTCAGTTATGAGAATTTTCTGTTTCATACGGTTTTGGAAGTTAGGGCTCTTGTGTTCCATTTTTAACTTTTAAAATGGACAGAAGAACCCCCAGAATTTTTTTGTGTTGGCTCCCGCTGATAGTCAAGTTTGGTTTAGTTCAGGTATATTAACGTCTCGTTTTGAAGCAACACTGCGGATAGTCAAGACAATGATTTCGAGTCGTGATTGATGTAAACTTCGTGCATTTTTTTTCCCGCCTGTCCGTTTAGTATCGAGATGAAGATCTGTGCGACCTTCCGTTTCATTTTGTGTCTGGCGAAAATGTTCTGACCCATTTTCTTAACACGTTCCCTGCCAATACCCTCTTCTGATATCCGGACCCTCTCTCTCATTAGGTGATCCCTTCTTTGGTCTCTTTTGACTGTAGCAGAGAAGGTGTCATAGATGGTCTGGTCCTAGAAAAGAAGGCAATCTGCGAGCTATCTCGCAGTTGGCAGTCAACGTGTTAAACGACGTTAAAGGCGACTTAAAGAGTATAAAGCTGTAGAGTATAAACAACAGAAGCACTGGTGATTTAAATCATTTCATCCCTGCAGAGCAAAATTGATCTGCCGGCACTTAAAGTCGAATTTTTACATCTTGCTCATTTTGTTGCGAATGTTCAGGATGGTTCCTTTTGCCATCTTTTTATTTTATTTTTTATTATTATTGAGAACATGTATCTATTCCACGAAAGCGTAAAAATGCTTTTAAACACTGTTTCCAAGTAACAGTCTGAAGAATTGAATAATTTATAACAGTATAAAAATTAATTTGAATATTCTGCCTCAAGTGCTCTTTGCTATTGTGTTGCCTTTGTTTTCTCTTTGGAGGAACATCTGCAACAGGTCTATTTTATACCATTCCAGTGTATCTGTTTTAGTTTGCGATGTCATTATTTTTAGAAAAGGCTTTTCAAGAAAAGCCTATCGTACAAAATTTTGTAAGATTTTAAGAATCATTTTACTAACCAACAAACTTTTTTAGATCCTTTTTTTTTTCGGGAGGAAGGGGGTATTAATTGTATAAATTAATCTAAGTGTCAAAAATAGCCGGAAAAATCATATCATTAAGACCCATTATTAAATCATTCGACTGTCGATCATCATAAATGACTCGCTTGCAATATGATCTTAAATGGTAGACGTCAGCTCTCTTGCTATAGTAGAATAAACACATAATTTCTTAAAAGAATTGATAAGATAAAAAAGAAAATTATGTTCTGATTCTCTGTTTTATCTCTGAGCTATTACTATTCAAGATAGACCATGTTTATTTTATTAATGTCATTATTATTGCCGCATTGAAACGAGGCATTGCCGAGTTCTGCATAGCTGAATGGTTATGGCACTGGACTCATAGTCAGGAGATCATGTCTTCGAATCCCAGCAGACTTAAGATTTGCTTTCCTTTATTTCGTGTTCCAGAAGATTCTTGACTTTCCTTTAATTTACCAGATGAGTGCTGTGGACTTTTCATACTGTCTCCAGAAAGGTTTCTGGAACTTTCCCCACCTGTACGAAAGCGGGACATTTCTCGGTCACAGTGTTCTTAGTTCAGAGTGGAGTTAATAAATGGATTTAACGCTACTTCCTGTGTCTTCTTGAGTTCTATCTACGTTACATTATTATTATTGCTTTCATGAACAGATTGTTCAGAAGTCTGAAAAATGTCAATGGGAATGTTGAGAACGGAGGACTCATTTTTTTAAATTGACATATTTCAAATAATTTGAATCGAGTTCTGCTTTAGTAATCTTTTTCTTTTTTTCTTCTCTTCAAATACTGAATGAAAATAGCGGCGATTAACATATCATTATGAGCTTAAGGTATCCGACTACATTAAAAACACTGGTTATGAACCACATTGACGAATATATATTTTTTTATTGTTACTTCTTGTAAATCAGACTTTCCTCTTACCAAAAGAGTTTATCTTTTCTAGGAAAAAAAGGCCTGATCTATTCTCTAAGCTCACATATCTTTCAGCTAAAACTTGTCTTCAATTTTCGCAACACTTTAATTTTCATAAAAATTCTTCACCTTTAACATGTTATCTCAGAAACTAATAGAGGTATTTACATAAAAAAATTCGGCGTGTGTTTTAAACAGTATCGGCAATGAAATGCAAAGGTTTTATTGTGGGTGAAATACTTGTTCATTCTGAAATTTTTAGGAAAATTATGTTGTTAATTTACGGGAAAATGCATATATACGCATATTTTTACCCATTTCTTCTTTATAGATTCTGTTTCATTTCATTCATTATTATATTCTATGAATTAAGTACAAAGAAAAATAGGATTGCCGCATTACCTTTTGTGTAGAGTGTTAACCGTTTTGGTGAAATTTCACTAAAATGTACTACACATTTTTCTATTTCCCCAAAGAATATTGTAATTTCAAATAATTTTGTTGCATGTAAAGTATTTTGTATTATAATTGACAATACGCTTAAAACCCATCGTTTTAAACAGTTTTTTAAAAATTCAATAAAAAAAAATGCTTCGAACGTAGTGTCTTGAGCTAAAAACGCTTTATTCTGCAAATTAAATCTGTCGAAATCAGTCAGAGAGGCAGGACAGGAGGATGCTGGCTCTCTCGAAGATCTGATAATGGCTCAAAATTCTGATGTTTCTTTTCGAAACAACCCTAATTTATCTTCACAAACAGAAGCAAACCGAACCGTGCCGCTTCCGCTGATTCGCTCAGTTTATTTGCGATGAGCGCTGCCTGTTCGCATCGCGCAAAGAGTGTCGGGTAGAATACTCTCGTCTTATTTATAACTCCACACTGGAAGACATGAGACGGACGCTTATTTCAGACTTGCAGATGAGTTACATTTCTGCCATAAAGCATTCGGACGCCATTGAGAAGCCAGTCCTATGTGTGGTTTTGTGGTAAGCGCATCCTTGATTTGCCCGTTGGATTCGTCCCATAGCTTGGGAATCTGCCAGAAGACACGGTTCACTCTCGGGACAGTGAATGGAATCCGAGGTAAGAGCCTGGAACACAAGGCATCTTTTCTATTTCACTTGCGTCTTTGCATTCACCGGCTCACACCTTTTTATCTTGTCGCCAAAGATCGATAATGAGTCCTATTATTTGTAATCCTTGATTGCTATTGTTCAATCCACCATTATTTTTACTCACTTTGGCTGGAGTCGTGGAACGATCCAAGAAATAACAAACTTCACGCGATAAAATCTTTTATTTCTTTTTGGCCGTGTTTACCGGTGCGAGAGCTCAACGTTAAATTATCCGGACACTGGTCATTGGTCACACACGTTTTACACGTAAACATCTTTCATTCGGCGATCAAGTACCATTCCTTTTGAATGGCCAAGTGATTTTAACGGTTTGGTCGAATGTCCTGATTTCAAACATCATCGTTTAAGATATTTTCATGTTTCAGCAATGGACATGCGAATGTTTGTTGGGGAACGTCCCCACAAAAATCTTTTTAAGAGCAATTGGGTTAATACTTCCTTTTATTGTCGTTCCTTTCATCTTGTTAATAAGGTTGAGATACATTTCAATGTAATTTTATCAAGTAGTTTCTACTTTTACATATTTTTATGCAAGACAAGTATATTACATTTTAACCATACGTCAGGCGCAATACGGCCAGCTTTGGCTCTTGCGACACTAAACCACACAATCCAATCCAAGCCTTATCGTTGTTGTAGAATGAGTCGGATGAGAAAGCATGCACTGACAAATTCAGTTTCAAAGCTGTGTGTACTTTAAGCCAAAGATCAAAGTCATTATAAATAGGGAGCTACGTTTTTTGTCCTATAATCTTGTTCAAGGAGTCATTCAAGAAAGTAGAGTTTGGATATTGGATGACTTGTTGTAAATGCCTGAAATAAATCCATTCTCACTTTTCATAAAACTCTTTTGCGATGCACTGCAAAGACATTTCTTGTTATATTTGTTATGCCATCTACTACACTGTATAATACTTTACTGTAACGTATCTGGCCCGTGTGAAATGACAAAGAGACCCATATGACCATGTGGCTCATTTTATCCTCAAGCAGGGCCGGCCTATCTGGGGTCCCCACCGTGATTAAGGATGAAAATAGCATTCTGCTTCTGCTGTTTAGAAATATATATTAGAACATATATATTTCTAAACAGCAGAAGATGGAACTTGGTAGAAAACTTGGGTGAGGAATTTAGATGCTATTTTTTAATTCTGTAACGGATGCTGGTATTATAATACAGACAGATTTCAAAGGGTTTCAAATGAATCACTGACACAAACACGTTAGGAAAAAATTAATTAGAAAAATGCTCCAAAAACTTTGCAACTTTTTATAATAACGATGTGAGTGCAAACCGAATCCAAATAATTGCTTTCCAACGGGATTTGATTTTGAATGAGAGAGGGATGCAAATAACGCTCAACACATATTGCAACAGATACTAATTACTACTTATAATGATTTATTTCTAAATGTATTAACTATGTTAAAATTGTTGCCAGTTTTTAAAATAAATGCTGAACTTACTTTGAGCAAATTAAAATTAATAAAAGATTATCTTCTATCAAACATATGGGCGTCATGCTTAATCGCTCTTGTTTGACTATCAAAAAAGAAATTTGAAAAGTTGATTTTTTTATGGGATTAATAGCGAAAACGAAATCCCGCAATAAACAACTATATAAATGTTTTTTGCTTTGCAAACAAATTTGGGGCCCCAAATGTTTTCTTGTACCTGGGCCCCTTCTTAGAGAAGGCCGGCTCTGAGGAGTAGACGAAACTTGATTGCGAACGTCCCATCCGCAGTGCATGCGTAAATAGTTGCTGTTGGCGAGTGCTTCACGTCTGAGTGCATTGATTTATTTGCGCAGAATTGAACGCAACGCTTCCTTTTTATTTATAACAACTTTTTCACTCATCCGTTTTAAATATGAAGAAAATTCACATCACGACTTCTGACCTTAAATTTTTATCACTGTATCTTAATGCTTTAACGGGAAAGGTTGCAACCTGTATGTTTTGATCTTTTAATCCTCGTTTTTATAGCGCTTAAATGATTTCATGCGGTTTGGCACAGAGCCTCTTCCTCTAATCCCACCTTTCCCTTCTTAGCCACCTTCTTATTGTCATGGAAACGCTGGAGCATGGGATACTATTTGGTTTCACTCTAGGTGGCTTGAGCATGGGATAATATTTGGTTTCACTCTGGGTGGCTTGAGCATGGGATATTCTTTGTTTGGCTTGAGCATTGAATATTATTTGGTTTCACTATGAGTGGCTTGAGCATGGGATATTCTTTGGTTTCACTATGAGTGGCTTGAGCATGGGATATTATTTGGTTTCACTATGAGTGGCTTGAGCATGGGATATTCTTTGGTTTCACTATGAGTGGCTTGAGCATGGGATATTCTTTGGTTTCACTATGAGTGGCTTGAGCATGGGATATTATTTGGTTTCACTATGGGTGGCTTGAG
>JAPMOQ010052775.1:1265141-1295822 GCA_026543055.1 Argiope trifasciata | reverse complement strand
GCTTGAGCATGGGATATTATTTGGTTTCACTATGGGTGGCTTGAGCACGGGATATTATTTGGTTTCACTATGGGTGGCTTGAGTATTAGTTATTATTTGGTTTCACTATGGGTGGCTTGAGCGTTTGTTATTATTTGGTTTGACTATGAGTGGCTTGAGCATTTATTATTATTTGGTTTCATTCGTTGCCTGTGGACGTGAATGAAATATCTTCGCATTAGTTTTCTGGCATCTTCCTGAAATGGAATTCGGTAAGATGATCCACAGTGGTGAATTTAGGTTTCTGCAATCGCTGCTAGAGGGTAGTAGGACAAATGCGTACGTCCATTTGCGTACGGGTCATAAAAGGCAAACAAGCCATGCGTAGCTCTTTGAAGAAAAAAAAGAAAGGGTGGGTGGGTAGAGAGTAATCAGTCTAGATTTGCTAACAACATGTTATCTGTTGCCTGGAGTATTTGGCGGAAAAATGTATTGGTCTTTTAACTAAGTTTTGATACGTAAACATAGGGCAAAAACTTTTGTCACTATGTGTATGTGTTGGCTCTGTAAAGTAATCCATTTGCTAAAATCTAAATTATTGTTTCAAAGTGAATACAGTATTTATATGAAGAAGTCATTGATTTTTATCGTACATTTTTGAATAAACTCATTGAAAAGCAATTCATGCTTCATAAAAAGAAAGTAGAAAGTATTCAGATAGTATCAAAACACGCGAAATTGTATTAAACCTCATCATCTCACTATTTACCAAGGTTTGGATAATTAATCTTGATATTAAATTCGAACTATTTCCTTGAAATCATGAAGAATGAAAATTGCTGAAGAATCCAATGACTGTTGTTTTAAATTATGTGTACTTAGTAAAATACAAGATTGATTGGCCTAGAAACAATAGAAATGACTTGGTACATAAAATGGATCGATATCTGTAAAAATGAAATAAAAGCTATAAATGCACCAGGAAATGCCTTTCAATACATAACAGTATCAAAAGTAAATATTAGGATAAAGTTAAAACTGAAATAAGTTTATCTTGCTACTTTTTTTTGCCAACAAAAGATTTTACTCGTGGAGGGGGCCTCAAAATATTTCCTCCCGTAGTACCGGACTGGCAATGTCATGTCATGAAGGGATGGTGAATGTTTCTTATCTTTGAAAGGGAGAACACTGCCATTAGATATCTGAACTCGAGTTATTTAAAGAATGAGAAAGTTGAATTGATTTTTCGAGGTGTTTTGCGTCGGAAGGTTGAAATGCTTGGCTACTCGTGATCGCCAGAGAAGCCTTCGAAATGCGGAGCAGGTAGTTGTGGGAAATCCATCGATCTGTACCACTCATGCATTCTGGCTTTGTTTCAACATAGAATATTTATTACTCAGAAAGTAAGATGTAACTGTAGTGGAAGCATCCTAAGTCAGATAACATCCTCAAGGCTGAGTGATCCCTTTTTGTTTTGTGGTCATGACATCTGGCTACGGACCGTAAGATTCTGAGTTCGAGACTAGCTATCGCAAATAGCAACATTGGTGAGCTAGGACGATGAAAATAAATAAAACGCAGCCTTCGTGAATTCAACAGCCAATAAGATCCCCACTAAAGAGCAACAAGATATCGTTCGTATCACCTCTCTCTGGAGAGGGGAGTATTGCAGTGGAACCTTCATAAGCCAGAGACTCAACAAGGGAGACAAGAAGACAACCATATCAACAAGACGGAGCGATCCCTTTAAGTCTTGTGGTCGTGTCGTCTGGCTACCAACCATAAGATAGCGAGTGCGGGACTACCTATCGCCAATGGCAACATAACTTTCTACTATTCAGTCAGTCTTGAAGTTTTAGTATATTTCTTGAAATTTATGTAGGAAAAAAAGTCAATTCCGAAATCTCTCGTGTAGTTAACGGCTATCTTGGAAAGATAATTATTTAACACTCTCTCACTAATAAAATGCGATTCTTTAAATTTCTTGGTTGCGGATCTTGATTGGGCATCTTCCACATTGCATTCTTATTTCACATTTTTCAATGTTTGCCAGCAGTTGGTGAGAAAACTAAACAGCATTTCATTGAAATATGCCAAGTAGCAGTCTGTTTATTATTATTAATCGTTTTTTTTTTTTTTTTTTCATAAGCCAATTTTTGATCTAGCTTGTCTACATTTATTAAGACAATGAACTTGCATTTTCAAATCAGTCAATCGCCCCCCCCCCCAAAAAAAAAGGGAGGGTTATTGAATGATAAAGATTAAAGTTGTTGTAGGAGTGACGTTGATTTTTTTTTATTGTAAGGTAACGTTGTTTTAAAATATGTGTACAGGAAACTTTTCTTTCCGAAATAAAAAAAAATAATTAAGAAAGATTATAATCCTTCAATTCCGGAGTTTGAAAATAAAAAGTTTATGAGTAGATGTATGCAATCACCCCTAGAGATTTCTCGTATTTTTGAAACCCCTAACCTCCACCAATTTACTACCTCGTCTGAATTTTAACTGTGCAGAAATAAACTTTTTGCGTCTTTGCAAAAAGTTTTGGCCAAGCATTAGAATCAGTTACAGGGCTAACATTTGCGCTTATTTGTTACTTTTTGTTAGCGATAAGTCGCCAGATGTGACAACCTTCCTTATTATTTTCTGCGAAAGCGGAAAAGTCATGCTTCAAAAGATGTAAATCGCTCCTTTTCTGCGCTTGAATTTTCAGCTTCAAAAATTCCGAACCAAAATAATATATATTCTCACTTGATAATGTATAATAACAAGACTCTAACCACTTGGGATAACACAATATAAACGAAGAAGTGGAATGTAAAAATACTACTGCATCGATAACTGTTTAAAGTTAATAGATGAAGCAAATTTTGAAAACAAGAATTCTCAGTTAAAGTAAGGTATACTCTCGTTCAAAATTTAAAAACTTAGTTTTTTTGTAATATAATCTTCGTATTTTGGTTTTAGTCAAAAATGCTAAAACTTTTAACCCTTTGCGGTCGATGCCGCCAATATGGTGGCAAGATGTTATTGACACATTGTGTAAGATTAATATATATAGCTTTGAAACCGCCCCAGGACTTCATATCGGCGATTGTTTTGCAAAATATCACACTTTGGAAATTGACAGAAATTAAAAATTTATGTTTTTATGCATGATAAGCGCTATTTAACACAACAGATCAGTTTCAGCGAATTGGGCGTTTTCTAATATCTATGCATTTGCTTCAAATCACTGAGGGAGAAATGAACTCCGACTAGCTGCTGATCCCATCAGAGAAATCAGCCGATCGCAAAGGGTTAAGATAAGTTTAAAATTGCTGCGTGCACTGTTGAAATTGAAAGCAGATGCTCGCTTGGAAACAAACTTCATCTGTTGCTCACGCAAACAATTTATTTCGGTTTAAATTCCTGACACTGTAACCATTCAGTAAGACTCGCTTTGCTATCAATACGATAGCCACCAACTGTTTCTAAAGCAAATTGAATCAACCGAAACCAGATTGTGGAATCCAAACAGCTGCATCTTAAATAAAAAAAAAAAAGTAAACCGGTGCCATTGGATCGCTATTTAGCAGTCTGCATTGACTGCAATTCGAATTATTTTTCTTTTCCGCCTGAAAATGCAGAGGGAGAACGCAACGGAATTTCCGAGTGTGTCAGACCACGACCTCTTCATCGGCGTCCGAGATGGGATGCTGAAACAGTTCTTGATCGGGGGCCTGTGCGGCCTAGTGACGGGCCGCTTCTTCAGTAGAGTGAGCAAGTTCGCCGCCCTGACGCTCTCCGTCGGCTTCTTCCTCTTCCACACTCTGCAGCACAGGGCCGACCGGGCCCCGGACAGAGATCAATCTGTGGCAGACAGTGCCGGGAACACCCGTTGTAAGGATGTTCTAACGGTCCGAAATTTGGCCACCTTTTTTGGCGAAGACTGCAAGTTCGTGGCTCTCGGATTTACCGGGGGATTTATTCTGGGTATGGGATGAAGTAAATGATGTTCATTCAGTACATTTTTGTGTTGTTGATTATGATGCATTAGAGATTTTTCCGTTAGCCGGCGCAGCGAGAACTCGCTAACTAATATAGAATTCCCCCAAATTTCTTATTACCATTAGTCATTGTCATTCACTTGGCTCGCGTTTGGTTCACATTGGCTACATTTGCCCCCGGTTAAAGCAAGAGTACCGAGAGGATTTTTTTGTGTCTCATTATTTCAATCTTGCGATAAATATATATTCTTCATATGCATCTTTTTTGTATTTTGACTGTTTTCTGGGTGACCCGTAGTTTAACCCTCCTCCAAGTTGACGATAACTCACCAAAACTTCATTCTGTTGTCTGGTAACCGTATTTATCTTTCGCCTTTATAATGCGCTGTGATTGGATTGGGAGAAATACGGCGCAAGAATGTGGTTGCGAGTTGGCAATTTTTGAACATTGCGCCAAACGGGGGTTAAACTCCATTCATACTTGTTTTCTTTTTTGCTGTTCATTCCTGTACACTTGGGTTAAAAACTAGAACTGCCCACTCATTTGGCTTTTTTTTTTTTTTCTTTTTTTATGACGCTATTAAAAATAAAATTCAAGGGATATAGTTGTGAAAGAATAATAAATAAATGAATAATCAGTTATCAAATTAAAACATTTTCAGTTTTGAAAATAAAAATTTTATATAGTTTCTTGCAATACGCCCATGTTAAAAGCTATGCGTTGCTCATTGATTGATTGATTGATTTTATACAGCTTAAACCTTAAGGGAACCTTTTGGCTTTAAGAAATTTTTATTGAATAGTCTCAGCATCTAAATGCGATATGTTAAATTTACTCACAAACATTTGTTGTTCTGAAATGATGCACCAATATGTCCGACATGCCGTGTGGACTTTACCATTTTACACATTTTAATTGAATGTCCCTGTTTTAATCATCATAGCAGTCATTTGTTTTCTTCGTCACCATCATTAACGCTACATGATTTAGTGGGTGAATATCCCCATAAAAATATTTTTAGCTTCTTAAAAATCATTGGATTTTATAACTCTATTTAAATTTTATTGCCTTTTTGAATCTCTCTGGCCTTTTTTGTTTGTTTGTTTTAACTATCAATTTCAGATCTTACATTTTAAAACAGTGACAAAAAAAATTTACTTTTTAACTCAATTTTAACATGCTATAAACGATTTAAACCATTTGTCTGGTGCAGTTTAGCCAAGATATCGCTCTTGCTGCAATAACACACAATACACGCGGTATGTTAAATAGAGACTGTCTAAACTGTAAGGACTTTCAGATAATGTGTTGTTGTATCCAATCATTCAGGATCTAGCGGCAGCTAGATAAAATCCATGAGATCATGAACCCTAGCACCAGAAGTGGACATCTTTCAAAGCCAACCCTAAGCATTCGAGGATATGTTTAGGGGAGATCGGCATCAGGGAACAGGTCTGGAAGACCTTTCGGCCGGAACCATATGCCAGGCATTTCAAATGCCCACTGATAAGTCTGGAGACAGCTGTCTGGTCTAATCTGTCTCCCACAAATTCCAAAGAGCTCACTGGATTATACCTACTAATCCCAAGATGGACCATCCAGATTTACTTGCCCTTAAGTTTCGCCGAAGAGAAAATCTCTCGAAATGTGAGAGCATTAGCGGTGGTCGCTGTCGTTAATCCATAAATATATATATATATTAACTTTCTGGTGTTCATTTAACTGTGAGTCATACTTTTGGATCCTTTTATCATACTCATGTCATTCAAGTATGCAACTCGCTAAAGGCATGATTTCACTGGAATCTTTGGGAACCGATGACATGGGGTGAAATATTTGACAAAATAGTTACGTAGCGTTTAATGCGAATGAGAAGCAAGCAAGAATTTGGGGCAAAGAAAATGTAGCTTTCTAAATGATTGAGGCACCTTAAAGGATCTCAGAAGCCAAAAAATCCGCCAATTCATTTTTGGGAACGTCGACATTGGGAGGGGTCCACTGAAAGCGGACGCTGCAACAGCCTCGAGCTTATTTATTTTTCGAATGCGAAGTCATCCACGCGAGTCCAGCCTACAGGTGATGAATGGAGCTTTTGCTCCCTGTGAGGATACATGCACTTAAAATTGCCAACTGAGCATATTTTTATTCTGCAACTCCGCTGTTTTAGCTCGGATTTTATTTCCATGTGGCTTACCTGATTTCTTCCATTAAGCTTCCTTCGTTCCCGCGAGTATGTTCTCAAAACCCCTCGGTTAAAATAGCAAACTGACCTTATTTTGGTTCTTTCACTCCGATGCTTTATCTCGAATTTTGTTTCAATGTAGCTTACCTGATTTCATCCATCTAGCCTCTTACGTTTCTAAAATATTGCAATGTAATGTTACCGGACTAACTACAACGGCACAAGGGCCAAACAGTGTTCTTGCTGCAAATGAATGAGGGCCGCGGTGGCCTGGTGGTAAAGTCTCGGTGGAATCGGATCACAGGTTCGAGGCCCGATACCACCGATGAACCGTCGTGTAAAAGCGGTTCAAAATGACGAGGTCCGTCCCCAAATAGCCCTAGTGTTGCTTCAAAATGAGACGTTAATATAACTAAACTAAACTAAACTTACTTCGAATGAATAAATAAAAATATTAGTTGTTTTCTGTTTTTCGCTCGAATTAATTCACTAGGGATAGAGAAAGGATGCCGTGAATGCTGCATTTCCGTTGTGTATTGTAGTGCGATAAGCGATTGTTGCATCTTCCATTTTTTTTCCTGCCCAAGGTCTGTCCGAGCGACCTTGCGTCACGCTGTCGGTTTGCGGAGGGCAAGAGAAAAAAGGGTACCTTTATTTGATGTTTTCGCGAATCCTTGTTTTAACTTCCTTGTCAGTACCTTTGTTGTGTTGTGGTTTATTGTCAGTTAGCGGGACAGTACAAAGTAGAATTTAAATCGTAACATTAGCCATTTTTTTTAATAGCGCAACTCTCCCATCTGTGCAATTTGGCATATATTAAATTTTAGTATATAATTAAATGATCCAAAAGCTTTCGTATAAGTTCATCCCTCGAGTAAATAATTCCAAAGTTGATGTTTGTTTTATGTAGATATGCCGCTGTATTCGTTTTTTTTTCAGTTTACTTTTCTGAATAGACAGTAGAGCATAGGTTCTCAACGTGGCAATAACGGCCCCTTGTGGGCGTTTAAGGCTGTCCAGGGGGGGGAGCGATATAAGACCCAGAAAAAAATTAGGGGAAGTTTAACCAAATACAGTCTAAAAAACGACTTAAAAGTCACGCTGATAATTCATTTCTATCACGCGAAAATTCACATATTTCGATAGGAGACTTCACTGTTGCGAGAAAGAGATAGCGTATACGGCTCTGTCGCAGCATGCACCGAAACAATTTATTTATTTAGAAAGCAATAGTTTATTATGGATTACTTCGTATCCTCAAAACCTCTGCTTGTTCTTATAACAGGTAAGGTAAAAAAATTTCAAACAAAGAAGAAATTCAGTAGCGTTTCGGTTCCAACAATATTCTATCTATGAGTATTATTTTTTATTTAATTCTTGTTTTCACCACTCATTATGTACGCTCTTATTTATCTGGAGTGGGAGGGGGGCAGTATTGAAATATTCACTAGAAAAGGGGGGCACCGGTTCAAAAAAGGTTGGGAGCCTCTGCAATAGAGAAGAGACCAAGTGGCCAGTTCCACCTAAAAGTTTAGTTTCATTATCGTATTTCAGAAATTTTCGAAGATTCATTAAAAAAAAAAAATGTATAATATTTCTATACCTATTTGTGGGTATTTTTTCTCAATTACGAATATTTATTTTTTGTGGGTTAATTTTTTTGAATTTTTTAGATTTACAAGCAATTATGAGGTTATAACTGTTAATCTAATACTATAATACGAGGAATGGTTGCCAAGTCGAAAATCGCCCCAGAATTAATAAACTACGGTAAACTTGGGGGTCTGGGGTTTTTGGCCACGAGGAATCGATTGGCGCCGGTTTTGAAGCGCTACGGTCGAGCAGTTCGGAGTTACAGATAGGATATTTTCAAACTTTATTAGTTCGCCATAATGGCTACTTAAATTTTCAAGCGGTAACGTGCTGCCATCTATAGCCAATATGGCGAACTAATAAAGTTTTATGTTTATGCTGTTATAGGTTTATAATATGTTTCTTATGTATGTATATATGTTTGGTTTTTCTAAATAAATTTGTCAAAAATATTGAACTTCAACACACTTCAATCTTTACCTTTACTTTAACTTTGTATAGAATAGTTCCCTTTCCAAACTCTAACTTTGTTTAGAATAGTTTACAATGGTGCACTTTAACCGGTTATCTTTTCACCAATGGTTTCACAAATTTTCTTATGGCATGTATTGTTTTGATAAATCACAATTGAAAATTTAAATCTTCGAGTTAGCTTCGATACCTGTTTTCTCCGAGCGGAGCTCGGTCACCCGCTGGTTTTATTAAAACAATGGAAAAATAACTCTTTCATTTAATGTATACGGAAAAATAATATATAAATATGTATTTAAGTACTGCTTGTTGGATTCTGTGCTTAAATGATACGTGTCTGGGACCACATATTATATTTCAAACCCTAGATGATTAAAAAAAAGAAAGAAAAGAAACGCCGCTCTTTTCTCCGTTGTCATTGAACTTGGGGGGGGGGGTCTATTTTTAAAACGCGCCGTCTCCACCGCTGTCTCCTTTTAACTTGTTCCTCACAGAATGCGTGATCCGCTCTACGAAGTGTGGAACGCGCGATGGATAACTACCTACCATTCAACCAAAAATAAATATGTGGTCAGTTTTACCAAATCGATGCGCGGATGTAAAATTAATTCGTCTACGCATTGGGCACACAAGATATACTCACAGACATTTGCTGTTTGGGGAACGGGCCCCTCATTGTACGATCTGTGGAGTCATCCGTTCTACGGCACATATTCTTACTGAATGCCCTCATTTTACTTCAGGTTGTTTAACTCACTTTCATTCGCCTATTTTAAAATGACGAGACCTAGTGGGTGAGAAACCTCACTCAAAACTTTTTGACTTTTTAAAAGCCATTGCTATTTCTCATAGCATTTAACATTTGAGATTTTTTTTTTTTATTCATGTACCAAATCGTTTTAAATCACAGATCTTCTCGGCTTTTCACATTTTTCCAGTACATCCTTCTTTCATTTACACATTTTATAATGGAATTGTTTAAAAACCCTTGTGGATGTCCAAAGTTGGACCTTGTGCCAGTAAAACACACCACACCATACCGCTCTACGAATCAGTTGATTGTCCATTTCATTCCGTTATTTGCAGTGGAAGTACTTTGCGAGGTAGAAAAGCGTGTGTGGAATCGCAGTAGTAACCTTTATGCTTCCCAAGCTGAACTACTAAATATAATTTTTTCTCAGCCATTAATTTACACCATGTATAAAACGGCGTGCATTTACTCGCGATAAATGCTTTCGATCCTAAGGTGGCGAATGGATCGACGTACCATTTTTTTTTCTAAAGAAATGTTTAGTGAGATAGAGATGTGCTGTCAAAAATTTTAACATGATAATGGAGAATTAAACTAAATACTAACCCCTCAAAACTCTTTATTCACTACAATAAAATATATATATTGCACTGTAGAGTAGTAGATGTTTTAGTTATACGTGTTATTCAAATAAAAGCAACATTAGTGTGACTTCTGCTGTTGTTGATAAGAGACAACTTTTAACTTACATTACGATTGTAAGTCATTACTTTTGGCAGAAGGCAAGCTGAATGGATCTGCCTTACAGTTTCGAAACGAGTTTTCAATGTTATTCGTATCTGAAACTCGCAGCCATAGCTAGATTAAAATAGGGTTAGCGTGAGTCAGCTTGTTCAAACAGTCAGATGTGTTTAGTATATAGTAGGAGTATGCGTATAGTTGTAGTTGCTTTAGTTATCTGTGTTATTCAAACTAAAATAACATTACTGTGACTTCTGTTTTTTCAGATTAGATGACAAATAACTTTTATTAGGATTGTAAGATTTTACTTTTGGCAAAAGTAAAATCTTACAATCTCTAAGAATAATCACTCACGCAGAATTGGAGTTCTCTGGCACACAGTTTTTAAGCGAGTCTTTCATGTTATTCATCTCTGAGAATAATCACTCGCAGGCAGTGGTGAATTAAAATGTGGTTAAAACAGCGTGAACCAGCTTCTTCAAACAGTTGAACGTGTCTGGAATCGAATTTTATGCTTCCAACAATTTGTTCCTGGCGTTTTCACTTACGTTGCGTGTTAACTTTTCTGTTTCATTCCATTCCAGCCTTTCCCTTGTTTCAATAATCCCTATTGAACACGACTGAAATTCAGTCAGCTTCATCTCACTTTCTCCAATTTCCAACCTGTCGGATTGGAAAATGTTCAATTTAACAAATGAAGTCCGATGCAAACCGCTTTGATGGGTGACGCGCCCCAAATACTGTGTCACGCGCTGTTAATGGCACGCCTGCCATCCCTGTCCTAGTGGGTTGGATAGTGGCACTACCTGTGCCGTGGACGCCTCTCTCTCTTTTTTTTTTTTTTTTTTTTTCAATTTTGTCATCATTCATCACAGCGTAGAAGTGCAATAAATGATTCAAGAAGTGCAAGTATCGCATTCTTAATAATGAACCAGTGATGGGGGGAGGTAATAATGATGTCATTCTCAAACGATGTTGATGTTTGGAGCTAGAAAAACTTCTAATATGCAATACTTGATGAAAGCAGTTGTATACAGACAGTATTTTTTTTAAGGTATCCGACTGGTTAAAAATCGTTAAATTTGGCAAAACTAACGAAATTTTTTTTTGATGCATAGTATTTAAGCCTCTTTTTTTAGCTTTCCAAATCTGATCTTTTTATTTTATTTTTTATTCTACCTTCTTTAGAAATAAAGTTACGGCCGTTTTAAGTTAGCATAGTGTGACTAAAGTCAAACCGGAAATGGCATTTCGAAACCGGAAGTTGATGTAAATATCGCGATCTATCAAGGAATTTCTATGTTAAAAATTATTAAAAATGACTAAAATAATTTTATATCTTTTATGGCTGATAAGTATATATAGGTATTATTTAAAAATTTGTCTCATTAAAATTGGCGACAAATGTGTTGTACTGAAGTTCTGTTTGTTTATTTTCTCCACGTTATTGAATACTTCTCAAGTGAGCATGGAATAATTTAGTGCGGAGTTCAGTTGGAGCGCATCTATCGCAGGCGTGTTGGATAATTATGTCATTTCAATTTCTATCCTGAATTTAAGTTCTTTACGTCCTTGCTACGAACCTCAAGCGTGGCCGTACTAAGAAGCAATTTATAAACTCGTTTTTCATTAAAGCAATTAGTATTTATTAATCTTTCACTTTTCAACATTCCGTGTGCTGTCCCAAAAGGATTTTTTTGGACTATTAAATAATCTGCACATCTGTTATTATCGTCTTGACGTTTCAGTGTCTTCGAAAATTATACATTTTCATACTTCTTTGCTGCATGTTTCGACTGAAAGGGCAATGTGACATTTCGTTCATACATCATTTAAAGGAAAAAGTGGTTCAGTATTCTAAATAAAGTCAAGAGAGCCACTTTAACTGATCATTTATT
Organism: Argiope trifasciata; assembly: GCA_026543055.1. Classification (NCBI taxonomy): domain Eukaryota; kingdom Metazoa; phylum Arthropoda; class Arachnida; order Araneae; family Araneidae; genus Argiope; species Argiope trifasciata. Next base: position 1,284,217 of record JAPMOQ010052775.1, on the reverse strand, counting down.
TTGGGCTGTCAGAGTTGTAGTAATAGCGAAAGTAATTGAAGAGCAGGGCCGGCTTTCTCTAGGGAGGGGGCCGGGTGCAAGAAACCAGTTGGGGCCAAATTTTTTTTTTTTTTTAGCAAAGTAAAAAAAAACCCGAACATTTGCATATTTATTTGATAATGCGTTATTTTGTTTTCTATTGATTACTGCTGGAAAATGTTAATTTTTCCAATTTCTTTTTCGATACTTAGTACAGCAAAAGCGTTTAAGCATTATACCGGTCTGCTTGATCGAAGATAATATTTTATTTCATTTTAATTTGCTGAAAGAAGGTTCAGCATTTATTATATTTAGTAACTGGCAATGTGAATGATTAAAAAATATATATATTACTTTAAATATAGACAAAAGTATATAGCTGATGATTTGCGAGTCCATTTAAACCCAGACTCAGCCTCGACTTCTGGATGCCGGGCACACAGCTCTGTCTGAACGTCTCTGACGAGGATTTCCTTATTCAGGAATGAATTTTACTCGTCTTTTCATAGCTATCACTGAGATCTTTGCCTGATAAAGGCACCAGTCGATGCTCAACCAGCCACATGGAAGCCAGCTTGTTGACTTTTAGTATGTGGAACATTATTATTGTTCAAAGCACTGTTTTAATTCTTAATCACGGTGTGGGCCCGTGCATAGCACCCCCCAGATGGCTGTTCATAGTGCTGCCATCATCTGGTTTGCCAAGAGGGTGCAGCCACCCGGCGGAAGAGACTCGCTTGCCCGATCTCCTTTTCACGGGACGCGCAGATAGTATTACGGACGACATTGAGTCTCCGTGAATGAAACGTTTTTGTTATTTTTGTCCGGTTGCGTGACATTGGGGAATGGTACCGCATCCATGTAAATTGTTTGCAAAACAGGCTCTTGTGTTATGTCTGTTGAACACAGGGGGAAAAAACGAGTCCCTCTTTTATAAATAGAATAAATAAAAACGAGAAAAAAAAAGCTTAGGGTTTTTTTTTTTTTTTAATATTCCCATGCGTGGAAATGGTTGCGTATTCAAAACACAATCGTTATGCTTTTAAAAACGCGTCAGATCTCTCTTTCAAGGGCTATGAAGTAATATTTAGTTATTAAAGGAAAAACTTGGTACTTTTTGGTGTCTCCAGACTGCGTTTCTTTTGAATATATTATGCATTTATATATTGTTTTGAAATTATATTATCTTGAAAAAAGGAAGCCGCATGACTTAAATTACTCTTTCAAAGAATTGCAGATGTAAAGATTTAACGCATAATAACCTTCAACTTCGTGGAACCCATGAAATAATAAGAACGCCTAATAACAGATTTTTTTAAAGTGTCATCGAATTACTAAATAAACACGACTCTGTGCTTACGGATCATATAAATAGAATTAAAAATTCCGCAAACTAAATTTTCAATGACTTAATTACAAGATGCATTGCAAGATTTTATTATATTATTTTGAAAAATATGTGCGTTTATCTGCTTCATTATTTCTTTTTATTATGTCTGAGAGGAAAATTGATTTCAAAATCCTGTCCACTCTGTTGGCGTTCTTTATCATTCTGAGCAGATTCTTACAGCAGAGCATTATAAATATGTTTAATACCGACTCAGTGCATTTGCTTGATGCAGCTATCGTCGATTTATGTTGCTATTTCTGTCATTCAATTTCTTTTACACATAATTGAGTTTCAATGGTTATAAATTTGCAGAAAATCGTAATCTGCGAAAAAGAATCCATGTTTAGAATATAATAAATGATGAGAACACAATTGAATGGATAATTTTGAGCGAATATATATATATATATATATATATATATATATATATAATATTCCTTTTGCCCGGCGAAGTGCAACTACAGGAATATTGAGCCATGCTGTCTGTATAGACGTCCATAATTGTGAAAGTGTGGATGGTGCAGGAGTTAGGGCACGAACGGATCTTTCGATGATGTCCCATAAATGCTCGATGGGATTCATATCGGGCGATCTAGGTGGCCAGATAATGCGCTGGAATTGTCCGGAATGTTCTTCAAACCAATCGCGATCAGTTCTGGCCCGGTGACATCTTGCATTGTCATCCATAAAAATCCCATCGTTGTGTGGATACGTGAAGTCCATGAATGGCTGCAAGTGATCTGCAAGCAGCTGAACATAACCATTTCCAGTCAATGATCGGTTCAGTTGCACCAGAGGACCGAGTCCATGCCATGTAAAAACAGCCCACACCATTATGAAGCCCCCACCAGCTTGAACAGTGCCTTGCTGACAGTTTGGGTCCATGGTTTCGTGGGGTGTGCGCCACACTCGAACTCTACCATCAGCTCGTAACAACTTAAATCGTGACTCATCTGACCACGTCACGGTTTTCCACTGGTCTAGGAATCAGTCGATATGCTCACGAGCCCAGGAGAGTCGCTGCAGGCGATGTCGTGCTGTCAGTAAAGGCACTCGAGTCGGTCTTTTGCTGTCATAACCCAAGGAAGACAAATTTCGCCGCACAGTCCTATCGGACACGTCCCACATTGATTCCTGCAGTTATTTGACGAAGTGTTGCGTGTCTATTAACATTGACCATTCTATACAGACGTCGGTGGTCTCGGTCTTTAAGTGCAGATGGTCGCCCACTGCGCTGTCCATGATGGGATGTGATGCCTGAAATTTCATACTCTCGGCACCCTCTTGATACTGTGGATCTCGGAATGTTGAATTCACTAACGATATCCGCAATGGAATGACCCATGCGTCTAGCAACAATTAACATTCCACGTTCAAAGTCTATTAATTCTCGTCGTGCCGCCATAAATCACGAAAAACCTGTTCACATGAATAACTTGAACACAAATGAAAGCTCTGGAAAACGAACTGCGCATTTATACTGTTTCGCTGCCATACTACTGCCATCTGTATATTTGCATATTGCTATCCCATGACTTTTGTCACTTCAGTGTGTGTGTGTGTGTGTGTGTGTGTGTGTGTGTGTGTATATATATATATATATATATATATATTCGTTTTTAATATAAAAAAATAATGAAACGTGCAAAAATATTGAAATTGAACTTCTTCCCTTAACACAAATAATTACTGGCAAAACAGATTTTAGGAAAGCAAGCGATATATTTTCTTAATTCTAAGAAGAATCTTCAAAAGATTTAAATTCAAATATTATTGAAATGAAATGAAATTTTACTTTGTTTTTGGTTAGATTTCATTGTTAAAAGGCTAGAAATAGCAAAGTCCATTTTTTAAATAAATTTTTAGGGAGGTTGATGGAAAATAAAAGAAATGCATTGTAAATCAGTTTTTCTTATAGCAAAATATGACGATGTTAAGCTACTAAAATAGCATGAATATATCTATCAAATTTTGAAGGTGCTAAAAATATTTTTTTGTAGAATCCGTTAAGAATAAGCGGCATAAAATTCCTTATTAAACCTTTTAGCGATTATTAATCTCAGTTGGTTATCAAAGATGGCTAATTGAAAAATGAACAGAAAAAAGTTGTAAGCTAGTTATAATTTACAAATGAATTAATAAAAATAATAAAAGAAACTATTGTTATAAGAATTTTTATTTTGTTTCTGAGAAAATAACTGTTCTTCCCGTTACGTTCTTTTCTGTCTCTAAATAATATTGTCTTGATTAAAAAGGATGATTTATTCGTTTATTTAAAACAATCAAACAGAACAACAACTGTTGCCACAGATATTTTTTCATATCACATTTTTAATGTTTTCAGACTTTTATTTGGAAGCCGTTATAAGGAGAAAACGATTTTCATATTATTTTTCCCACCTACTTAACTTAAATGTTTGATGATATCGAAATGAGAACGCATAAATAAATAGTTCAATAGTTACACTAGAATGGTGACGAGTTGAGTATATACCTGAATAATTTCTTTGCATACACTACTAAACTGGCATTTGCTTGATTCAAATATATTTAGTTTTAAGATGGATGAAGCTGAACTCCTCTTGCTATTGCTTTAATCTAATATTTTATTCTAATTTACTGCTTTGTATAAGGACCGCAAACTAAATTTCATTTCTGAATGATTATAGACATCAGTGTGAATGACTATACACAGACAGTATGAGTGCTTTAGAGACACTTTGCAAATTGCCGGCGTCCTGCAATTGATATTCTTTGCTGTTTGAGAGAACTTCAAACACAGGAGCGTGGCATCTTGTTCAGGTGGATTCCTAGTCATGTTGGCATAAGCGGCAATGAAATTGCCTAGGCGGCTAAGCATATTTTACAGCGCCATTGCCATAATATTGATATAATCAACATGCGTAGTGGTTATGTACTTTCAGTTTGGCAAGAATCTTGAAATCAAGAAATTGCTTTCATAAAATCTTGAATCTTGTAATCACAAACTGTTTTGGGAGGAGAAAAGTTTGAACTACAAGAAATAATAGGAATTTGAAAAAAAGCCAGTTTGGTCGATAATCAGTATTTTAACGTAGTCGCATACCTTAATGTCGTTGCTCTTGCTCGTCAGAAAAAATGTGGTGTTTGGATGATCACATGACTGTCTTAATAGAAATGCCACTTGGTATACGAGATGGTAAAAAGAATCGAATACTCCCTTGCTCGCTGCCAGATAAGGAGCGTTAGTTCACTTGGTCGGGGTAGGAACTTGGATTACGTGTTGCAGGCCTCGAAAGTAAGACGGACACTTTCACTGGGTCAGTTGGTTTGTGAGAGTTCCCCCTCTTCTAACGTCTGCTGTTAGCGATGAGTCTCGGTCGTGACTGAACGAGAGAGAAATGGACTCGTTTCTTTTCTACTGGATATCGTTGCTTTGGTTTTATGGCGCAAAAGCCAAATCTGGCCATTCTGCGCCCGTCAAACGGTAAGCGGATAAAAGACGATTATGAATGAATATATATATAATATGTCGTATGTTGCTACTCAGCTGTTAATATTACTAATTAGATTTAAATGCTTTTATAGGGCGAACTCCCGAAAAAAATAGTTCATATTGTGGGGGGTCGTGATGGTGAAGCACTAATAAGTCCAGATGATATTTTAGAATTTAATGGATGACCATGAAAGGTTAATGGTGAACAAATGATGATAATCAATTGACAGGATGGAATGGATCATCCAGTTCGTATTTAGCATGCAAGTTTCGTCTTTTAGAATACGTCGTCTTTCGTCTTAACACATGCGTCTTCGATTATTTTAATTCGTCGTAATCATCTTCCCTCGCCCAGACATGAACTGCACTTTGCTCACGTTTTCTCTACCAGAGGGCTGCTTAGTGGTGGGATGGGAGGTCACAGGTGACGCTTAATACAATATTTTATTGCTTACTAGCATTTGTTGTTGTTGTTATTCGCTAGGTTATTTCTAAGAGAGTCACCCCCTCCCGAAATTTCTAGTTTAGATGTATAAATTTCACTTTTTTTTTTTTTAGATGTCTCTGTTTTTAGTGAAATTATAAAAATAAGGGGTTTGAGAAAATATAAATATTGTCATGTAGATAGAACTCAAGAAGACACAGGAAGTAGAGTGAAATCAATTTATCTCCACTCAGAACTAATAGCACTGTGACCGAGAGATCTTCAGCTTTTGTGCAGGTGGGGAAAGTTCCAGAATACCTTTCTGGAGACGGTAAGGAAAGTCCAGAGCACTTATTTGGTCAATGAAAGAAAGGTCCAGAATCTTCTGGAACACGAAATAAAGGAAAAACAAATTTTAAGTCTACTGGATATTCGAACACTCTATCTCCTGACTATAAGTCCAGTGTCATAACCATTCAGCTATACAGACTCGGCAATATTTCGTGTCAATGCGGCTATATAAAGCCTTTAGGGTTGAATTTTTAAAAATAGTATTTGTTCTTAAGCTTTCTTATGCGATGTGTGTTTAAACTCATAGACGATTAAAGTTGAGTTTTATTATTTATGCTCATAACTTAAATGCGCGTTTGAACCTTTCCTGTAACTCGCGCAGGTAGTTTTTAAATCAGATTCTTTGATTTGAGCTTTCAGAACACGGTCATGGAACGAACCGTAGCTTTTAAATCATTTTTAGTTCCAGCCAATGGGCATTAGGAAGACTCTCTTTCAACAACAACTAAGTTAAGTGCTGCGTTTCAACGCATTTCTGATTTTATTAGCATACGCCAATGATACATTTATTATAATCATTTTGTGAAAATATGTTTTTTATTTTTCAAGTCACGTGTCATGGAAAAACGGACTAAAATAAATAAAATCTGTTTGTGCACAATGAAGTGTTTTTGTAGCAAATACTGATAATTGAAGGAGAAAAGGAGGTTGAAGTGCAACACGGTGTACCCCCGAGTTTTTCGCCAATTTGGCAACTCAACGGAACTTTCTTACAGTAACCCTAATTCTGTTTTGTTTACTAATTTTTACAGTAGTTGAGTTGTTCATGAACTACTACTGTTTTATAATAAATTTAATATTTAAAATATCGATTTCAGATTATTTAAAGTTTGTTTATTATTAAAATTTAAAATTTATTACACAAAGAAAGTTTAGAATAAAATTAATATTAATTAAAATAACATTTATTTCATTTTTAATTTTAATATTTACAAAAAAATTCGTTTTCCCATTTTTAATTAACACTGCGAATTCGTAAATTGTCTGCGTTTTCGTATTAAAAGGAGTCTGCCATGGAATTATTCGCCGTTCTCGTAATTCTTTTGGTACTCCAACGTTTGGTTCCCTCGAAATATTATGTCTGCAATCGTACAGGAGTGGACTCTGGTAGTTGGAATGGTAGGCACTACTTCGAACCTACTGAATGGATGAAGGATGAGTGGAATATTTTTTTATGAGTTGATGAGGCTTGAAAAGAATGTTTTGAAGTGTTGAGTGTTTATGAAAAGATTAAACAAAACAAGTAAGTACATTAAATATTAAAAATTCTGTATAATATTCGTTCCTATAACATCCTTTATTCTTAGTGGTAATATTATTATGCACTATTCCTTAATTCAACTGTCCATCTGTTTAATTTGCTAGCAAAGCTACTGCATTCCCGCTCCGTAATAAAGCGAAACCCTAGGATGTTTTTTTAAAGTTAAAAAATTCTGCCGGTGCCTTCTACAGATGCCTTCGGCATCTGTAGAAGGCACCGGGCAGTATTAAACAAATAACTATAATTAGTTAAACATTCTAAATAATAAGGCGGGAAATGGCAACCGTAATTGTTCGGCGGAACAGTTTGTTTATTTTGTCCGCCATCTTTGTTGGCGACTTAGCATCCTTGGCGCAGCAAGGGACACACTATTCTACACTTTTACCGAAAAGGAGTTATTAAGAGTTTTTTTATTAAGAGTTATTATTATTAAGAGTTTTTTTTAAACCTCCATGTCCAATGGATGTTCTCGTACAAACGTGTGATGCACTCATCTCCTCCTTTATTGCAGATCTCGGACATCATCACCCATCAGACCGACGAGCGCATCACGGCGAAGGAGGCCCTCTTGCGATGGGCGCAGAGGACGACGGACAAGTACCCCGGAGTTCGAGTCGGGGACTTCACCAGCAGCTGGAGGGACGGACTCGCATTCAACGCCATCATACACAGGAACAGGTAGGGCCTGTTGAAACAGTTTCTGCTCCGTGCTGTGCTGATGTTAGAAATGTGAAAGTTTGGATGGATGTTTGTTTGTTGCTCCATCACGCCAGAACGGAATGGGATGAAATTGAGCTCAGAGACAGAATAGAGTAAGGAATAAAGAACTGGCTACTTTCTGTTCCGATTCATGGAGGGGTTCGTTCCTCATTCATTTTCGCTTCTAAAAGCGGAGACCAAATCCCGCCAAAGTCGAGTAAAGGCCTTATCACATGGTGAAATTTCGCCAGCACTTTTCCGTTTCTACCCTCAAAAACCAGTCTAGCAAGTTTCGTAATCGACAATTTTTTCTAACCAGCTCGAAAATGTCGTCGGAAATATTATCCGCAAACGAAATTCGACCCATCATGTGAAACTTTGAAGTGACGTCACTTTCCTTGTCGTTTGCTGACGGTAAGTGCCGAAGATATTTTGCCGTGAGATAAGGCCTTAAGTCTCCAGTCCCCCCCCGACAGAGTTGAGGTTAGGCCTAGAAGAATTTCGACCGATTATTTCCATCGATTCTATTTATTTTCTTAGTGTTTGATATATTTAAAATCAAATGGTGTTAAGGAATCGATCTTTCGGATTTGAGTGGTTCATTTTTTATTCATTAAAAAATAACTTTCGCGCCAAAAAGCGGAGGCCAAATCCTGCCAAATATGAATAAAGCTCCAGGTTTTTTTTTTTTTTCCAACAGTAATCCGGTTAAGGTTAGCATGATTTCGATTGATTATTTCAAACGATTCTGTTTATTTTCTACGTGTTTGATGTAGTTAAAATCAAATGTTGGGAATGAATCGATCTTTCGGATTCATTCTGAAGTACTTTTAAATGAAAAGAAAACTGAATAAAGGAAATGAAAATTTTCTAATCCGCATTGGGTTACCCCAACTGGCGTAGGAAAGTCAGACATGCGCTTTAAGCCAACTGGCGTTGAAAGTTCGCTCGTGATTGTTGAGAATTTTTTTGAGAGTTTTGAGAGTTTTTTTTTTTTTTTTTTTTTTTTTTTGTCATTTAAATGAAAAAATTTTAAATTATGTGTATAATACTGTTGTAGCAATCTCCATCTCGATTGATAAATAAAATAGATTTGATTTTAAATAAACACGTTCTGTTTTACTTCGAGTGTGCAATGTAAATAAATTGTTTTTAGGTTATTTGTGTCTTTTTATTGTTAAATTGTGTTTATGTTGTAAGCTCATACTTTTGAAGGTATCGTTTTTAGGTTAGGTTCAATTATTTTACCAACCTTGCCTCTAAGTCTGATGCTGTTCGAACTGAAATGTGAGCATCGCGCATGAAACTGTATTATTTTCCATTCTTGTTTTTCTCCTGCCAGGCCCGATCTGATCGATTACCGCACCTGCCTGAAGCGCACGGCCCGGGACAATCTGGACAGCGCCTTCACCATCGCCGAGAGAGAGCTTAACGTCACCAAACTCTTGGACCCGGAAGGTGAGTCTCTCGGCCAATCACGAAGCGACCCATTCGGGTATCCGACTGCGTTCGGGGGAATATTTTGGAAAAATCGGATTTTCCAAAAACTATGTTTTTTACATATATTATTAATTATAGTACAAAATATTATAATGACAAAAAAATTGTTTGAAAATATAAAATATTTTGAGAAACAGGAAATGTGTAATAAATTCTAATGAAATTGAACCAAAACGGCTCACACTCTGCACAAAGTTGTAATGCAATTATCCTATTTTACTTAGCACACAAGTGATAGAATATAATGATGAATAAAATGAACCAAAATCGAAGAAAAAGTTTGATACGCAAAGAAGGGTAAAAATACTCGTATACATGCATGTTTTCCATATATACACAACTTAATTTTTCTGAAAACACCTATAACTGAAAAGGTATATCACGATCAAACTTTTGGTTCATTTCATTACCCATATTATTTAAAACACACGCTAACGTTTTTATGTGAATACCTCTATTAGCTTTTCAAATATTATGTTAAGGATGGAGAATTTTTATGCAAATTAAGGTTTTGTGAGAATTGAAATGAAAGACAAATTTTAGCTGAAAAATATGTTTTGCTGAAAATTTTCCTGGATGACATGTCAGGACTTCCTTTTCCTAGAAAAGATAAACTGTTTTGGAAACATAAAAGTCTGAACTACAAGAAAAAAAAAAACTACCATTTGTTCGATAACCAATGCTTTTAACATAGACGGATACCTTAAATTGGCTACTGTTCTAGTTTCAGTCGCTGCCAAACTTGATGCGGCTCCAATAACAAGTTCCAGGGTTCCTTGAAAACTCTTTGAATTTTGTTTTGCTGTATTCGAAGCTCGGAAAAATGACATGATTTTCCAGTAGGTCTTGAAAAATAAGGAAAATGTGCAACCAATTTTGTCGATTCGCTTTGTATATATAATTTGAAATGAACTCTTTGTCTCAATTGCAAAGTCACCGACATACATTTTTGGACTATCTTTACGCTCAGGAATATCGCTGTTTAGCTTTTCTTGATAGCCAGTCACCACTAAGACTAAGAGTTTTCTTGGGCCGCGATAGCCTGGTTGGTAGAGCGTCAGTCTCGTCACCGAAAGGTAGCGAGTTCTGTCCTCGTCTCGGCCAAAGACCGCCGTGTTGGCTCGTGGCAGCTGGACGCGTTCAATAGGTCCTCCAAGTTCCCATAACAAATGACACCTCTGGGGATACTGAATCAGGGATAAGTCAGTCGATGTCCGATTTGGATCTAAATTCTGATTTGTGGATGAGTTCGACCGCCCCCTAAAAAGAGTTGTGTGTTCGTATGACCCTGTCTTAGTCGAACCTTGGTGACTAAGACATACAAAAAAATATTTTTTGAACTTGACGGATGAAATATGGTGTTATCAAATTTGAATGCTATTCATTCAAAGAAAGCCTCTCTATCCAATTATCCGAATATAAACTAGCAATTACGATGGGAACTAATTTAACCTATCATAGAGATATCTAAAATACAAACACCTGTCAAATTTGGAACCAAATCTATCAACGACTTGATGGTTCCCCATTTGTATTTTCGTAAGTATGTGATGTCATTAGCTCAATGACTTACGTATGGGAAATTTAGCATGGGATTTTGCGAATAGAGTTCTGTGTCGAATTTTGATTTCCGTTACTTATTGCTTAGTGCCAGGATTGATCGCCAAGCAATTATCACACAATGAATTCAATAAACATACTTAAATTACGCCAATTATCATCATTTCTTACTCGTTAGCCGTGCAGGGTTTCGAAGCCTTACTTAAGGTCTACAAATTTCAATGGAGGAGGAAAATAACTGTTAGAGAATCTGCGAGAGTATTTTGAGGAGACAATTGCCACTAGTTTTGATGTTGATGCCCATTTGTTGGGGGAACTATGTGGGGACATCTTATTAAGCCAGAAACATCCACAAGACATCAGCGTACGTTTTTGTCGAATGGATAAGTGACTGGACTTCAAACCCAAAACATCGCGGGTTCGATCCTTGGCGGAATTCAATACACATTGGCACAGTTCAGCCAACACCTATCGCCAAAACTATCCTATATTAGAAGAACTACTTATATATTTTCTTAGAATATTACTGAAATTCTAAATGTCAGTGTAATAGAAATGTTACAGGATTTTTTTTTAAGTATTTCATTTCATTTTTATGTTTGATAGAACTATTTGTATTGAATTTTTTTGGCAAATCATCTGCTTTATTGCATTCGAAATGCTTTTCCCCCAAAGGAATTTTCTCAGATATGCATATACATTTTTTTCAATTTTAGATGTTGACACTCCCGAACCTGATGAAAAATCTCTCATCACATACATCTCCTCTTTGTATGACGTTTTCCCAAGGCCGCCTTCTCACAATCCATTTGCTGCAGAAGATGTGAGTTTAAATGCTTACAAACTCGTTTCATTAACTATGGAATAAAAGAGATCCTTTGTTTAAAGCTTATTCATTTTCATGGAATGCTATTATATTTCTTCCTAGGACAAAACACGTAAGGTCGAAGAATATAAAGACATATCAAGCTCCCTCTTCTTGTGGATGAGAGAAGCTCTCTCCTCTCTCCAAGACAGGAATTTCCCGAACACTTTAGTAGAAATGAAGGTAAGCCTGCCAACATGTCTCGTTATTTGCAGCGCAGAGAACCTGTGGCGTTGGCAACAGGAGTTCTCACTGCTCAAGTACATTCTACTTTTGGCGTTGGCAACAGCAAGAAATTATGAGGATTATTTTAGAATAACTGGCTAATGGAACGTGGCGAATGTCATCTTTTTCCTATTTAATTTTGCTGCTGTTCAAACTTCGAGTTTAGTAAATCATTAATATGTATACATATTATTTCATCAAATATTTAAAGTGCTTTAAGAATTATTAATTAAATATTTTTTTAATGAATGAAGTTGTTTGTTATTCTCCATCGCTAAAAACCCATTAAGATCGGTTATTAATAAGGATTATATTTTGGGAATGATAATTGAAGATTCTGTTTGAAATTGAAATAAGCGAAACTAGATCAAGTGGCCATATTTTTATTCCATCAAAACAAGCAACTCTGTTGCCACTTTTTAAAAGGACAACTTATAAAAAAACAAAGATAATAAAATAGAAATGTAGCTGCTGCATAATCTCCAAGCTGCAATAGTTGGTTCAATTATATTCTTTGATTGACGAAGGAAGAGCGTTACCATGTTTATTATTGCATTTTTTACTTTATTCCTAATGATAATTTGTACTTCTTATAAAGATTTTATATTTTGCTGCTTTTTCCCCCCTCAACAGTCCCTGTTAGCTGATTGTACTCGCTTTCGCGTAGAAGACATCCCACCAAGATTGCATGAAAAACAAAGATTAAATCATCTCTATAGAGAAATCCAAGTAAGTTTCTGTACTATGCATTTCATTTTGTTGATGGATTGAATAAAACATTCATAGATATAGTTTTTTTTATATATATATATAATAGGTGCTTTTAAAAATGTCTTATTTTTTTTAAATATATCAATAGACTTTATGTGTATAAATTATTTTCAAGATTTTGTAACTTAAGTGATTACTTGCTTGCTTATTTGAAGAGTAAATTTGTGATGTATGTGGTTTTGCAAAAACAATTTTGAATGAAAATAGCTTTAAATAAGGTGTAATTTCAACATTTGTAAACTTAGAAATTTGTGTGTAAGTCGATTTTCTGTTTGAATGTCTTTGTCATATATGATAATGTTAATGATACTTTGATCTCATTTTGTTCTTATTTGCTATTAAATCTTTGTAGCGTATAATTTCTGGTATTGCTGAAAATTGTGCTACTTGCTAAAATTTTTTTATATGAAATTTTCTTCTTTTTTTATGCTTTTATTTTATTTTATTTGTCTGAACAGAAAATGTACAGAGATACCAGTGTTATTGATATTAGTGATGAGCTTCGTGTTGAATCCATTGAGAGAATGTGGAACAAAGTTTTAGCTGCCCATCAGGAGCGTGATCGTGCTATTCATGATGAAATTGCCAGGTTTGTTGGATTTAAAATTGCTTTTTGTTTCATTTTTTTGTTTGGTAAAAATAACGCATTGAAATTTGATAGTTAAAGTCTTTTCCATTATTAAATCCCCTTATTTTTATTTTAATACTCATGAATGACTTTAGTTAAAAAAAAATATGATTGGTTGAATAATTACTTGCAGGAATATTGATTTCAATATTCAATTTTTTAAATTTAATCACAGTTTTGGGTTATTTAGAAAAAATTCATTCAATATCTATGCCTGTTTGAAAAATTTATTTTAACAAGTTTTTTGTTCATAAAGTTTAAAAGTATTTTTTAAATTTAAATGTATATGTATAGTTTTTGCTTCAAAAGAAAAATAGCATTTCCTTGAATATATTCTCATTAGTAATATCTTTTAAAATTAAATATCAGTATACCAGTAACATTTCCTTTATACAATTAATTGAAAATCTTCAAAGTATTTAATAACTGTCATATGATGGTATAATAAGTAGCATACCTGGCATTTTTGGTGAATATTTTGAAAATATTTGCTAATAAATACTTTGGATTTGCTTGCTTCTTTCCTTTTAAATGGAGCAATTAAAAGTACATTATAATATTGTAACAGTATTGCTCATTGCTTAAGAAAAGGAAATATTAATATGAAGGTGACATGTAACTTTTATTAAGAAGGAATTTGAGGACTAAGTTCCAAGATTCCATAATATTTATAAATTAAATTTAGAAAATAATTGAATTTAAAATTTGCCACCGTCACCAATAAGCATATGTTTTTATATTAAATATAGTTCATTACGATCTTATTTCCTTAAAAAAAAAAATACTCCATCTTTAGACTTGAAAAGCTGCAGAGACTGGCCGAGAAAGTGCATCGCGAAACCAAGCAGTGTGATGGAAAAATGGATGATATTGAAAGGCATATTAATGAGGTACTTCAAATATTATTCTTTCAAGTTTTATTTCACTTAGTTATCTGCTTCGTATATAAGATGTGAAATACAGTAAAAGCTCCATATTCGCGCTTCCTTCATTCGCATTTTCACTGTTCGCAGATTCAAAAAATGCGACCCAATTCCTCTATTCGCGGCTGAAAATTTCTTTATTCGCGGATCTAATAAGCACATACATCATAATAAAAGGATTCCAACCCAATATCCTTTGTAAATGCCGTCCAATGGACTAATCAAAAAAAGTAAAATAGATCTTATGACAACTTTGCCTAAAGTATGTTGTTAAATGCAACCTGCAAACATAGTCGTAATCGCAAATGGAATAAGACGAGATGGGTTCGAACAGATAGAATCAAGTGACATTCAGGAATGGCTTGAATCGCAAGATGAAGATCTGACTGAAACCGACTTGGAGGAAATGTTAAATTCATAACCCATGGAAGGAGAGGCTTCAACAAGCACTGGAAACGTGACATTCAATTTGACAAAGTAAAATACATCTTATTACAACTTTGCCTAAAGTATGCTGTTGAATGATATCGCCAATTATTTTGACATAAGCCGCCTTCGCTGCGATCGGTGTTTTCGAGAATGTAAACAAACAGAATGAAAGCAACCTTATTACTCAATGAATAAAGAATATTTGTAGAATTAACGACTAAGAAATAAGGTAGCACTAACGATTAAGAAATGAAAATTTACTCACTTCATTCCGAAGATGCATTTGAACCTGACGCAAAGAAGGCAGATCTCAAAGACTCTTTTATCCATTTTAATGTAACGATTAAACACTGGAGCAAATGATGCGATTACTGAATGGACGACTCAATTGATACAATAATCCACTGGAAACATGAATAAGAAAAATGAATAGATAGGAAATAATAATTTATTATATATATAGATATACACACACTGATGGGGAAAAAAAATCCCAACACCAAGAAAAAATTATTGTACAGTAATGAAATTTTAGGAATACATTTGTCTAGGTAACATATTTAATTGATTAAAGTTTCAAGATCACCGGTAGAGCCATTTCAAATGTGAAATGTTGGTACATTAGTAACCGGTGTAACCGCCAGAATTTTGAATGCAAACGTGCATGCTTGTGGATGACGCTGGAATTGTCATCCAATGATGTCCCATACGTGCTCGATTGGAGAAAGATCTGGTGATCTAGCAGGCCAAGGCAACATGTCGACACTCTGTAGAGCATGTTGGATTACAACAGCGGTATGAGGGCCAGCGTTATCCTGTTGGAAAACACCCCCTTGAATGTTGTTCATGAATGGCAGCACAAAGGATTGTATCACTAGACTGACATACAAATTTGCAGTCAGGGTGCGTGGGATAACCACGAGAGTGCTCCTGCTGTCATACGAAATTGCTCCCCAAACCATAACTCCAGGAGTAGGCCCTGTGTGTCTAGGCCGCAGACAGGTCACTAGCAGGCTTTCACCTGGCCTCCTTTTAACCAACAAACGGCTATCACTGCGACCAAGTCAGAACCGGCTTTCATCAGAAAACATAACAGGTCTTCTCTCCGTCCTCCAATGAGCTCTAGCTTGACACCACTCACGTCGCAAACGGCAGCGGTTAGGAGTCAGTGGAATGCACTGTACAGGGCGTCTGGCTCGGAGCTGTCCTTGAAGTAACCGATTTGTAACAGTTCGTTGTGTCACTGTGGTGCCAACTGCAGCTCGAATTTCAGCTGCAGATGCAGTACGATTAGCCACAGCCATACGCCGAATACGACGGTCTTCCTTCTCAGTAGTACCACGTGGCCGCCCGGAACCTGATCTTCTTGAGGCAGTACCTTCCCTTGACCACTGCCGCCAATACTCATGCACAGTGGATACATTCCTGCCAAGTCTTTCAGCAATATCGCGGAAAGAAAACCCACCTTCTCGTAGCCCTACAACACGACCTCGTTCAAACTCAGTGAGCTGTTGATAATGACTTCTTCGTCTTCTCAGAGACATCCTTGACTAACATTAACCCACTACGTCAAATCTCAACAGTAAATAACGATCACGAACCTTACAGCACTTATTTAAAGCAAATCTCATTTGCATGTTCATAGTGTGGCTACTAGCGCCACACTTACACGCGTAGCTCGAAATTTGAACCGACGTCATCTTTCAGATGTATAAACACGCCTATCAAATTTCGTTTATCTAGCACAGCTCCTTGGGATTTTTTTTCCATCAGTGTATTATATATACAGTAAACTCTCGCTACAACGATACCCGATACAACAATAACTCCCTCTACTACAATAATGTTTTGTGGTCCCGGCGATTTTGCATATAAACTAATGTTAATCTCCCCTCAATATTGCGATATTCTCTAGAACAATAAACCTCTGTAAAACGATTTTTTCAATCTAAATTTCAGTATTATTTTCTCCCTTTATAGTAATATTTTGATTTTCAAACGCTTTTTTTTTTTTTTTTTTTTTTTTTTTTTTTCGTTTTCTTTTGTTATTTTTTCCGTCTATTAAGACTCATTGTGGATATTCAACTTATTCCTGAATAAATAGCTATTGTTCAGATTTCAAAACAGATGGAGACCACCCTTTTGGGAATTGGAGTGGGTGAGGGGGGGGGTGAAGTGTAAATGTATGACTAGTCTCATTTCCCAGTAAGCTTTGGAATTCTGATAAGGTTTAAGGACATCTGGACCTGTCTTTTCACCTTGTCACAGAACAAGTGCCCTTTGTTAGAGGAACAGAGGGAGATGGAGGCAGGGTGTTGTTAAGTGACGTACTGAAAAGTGAGTTCAAAGGTTGTTTTATAGTCTTTAACGATTTTGAGCTCTAGGCGAAACATTTGGTTTAAACTTTTCTTTCTTTCAAGCGATATTGTTCCCTAAAGGCCTTATCACACGGTGAAATGTCGCCAGCCCTTTTCCGTTTCTACCCTGAAAAATCGGCCAAGCAAGTTTCATAATCGACAACTTATTCGAACAAGTTCGAAAATGTTATCGAAAATATTGTCCGCGAACGAAATTCAACAAATCGTGTGAAACTTTTAAGTGACGTCACTTTCCTTGTCGTTTGCTGAGGGAAAGCGCCGAAAATATTTTGCCGCGTGATAAGGCCTTTGGATGGCTGTGCGAAAGCAACTATCTTTTCGAGATAAACTGAAAGTTATCAATGATATTGATGAGGGAATGAAGCAGATTGATGCGGACATGGATTATCGCAATCTACAGTTGCAACCTTCCTAAAGAAGAGAAAGCAAATCGAAGATGCTGTAACTTCAAATGAAATTAACCCAGAGCGAAAACGACTGAAGGTTGCGACAAATGAAAACATTGATGCTGCTGTTTTAAAATGGTTTCAAGAGATGAGAGCAACAAATGTCCCAATAAATGGACCTTTATTATGTGCAAAAGCACGGAAATTTGCAGCAATGCTAGGGAACGAAACTTTCAAAGCTAGCAATGGTTGGTTAATGCGTTTTCGAGATCGTCATGGAATAACTTTCCAAAAAGTTCACGGAGAGAAAAAGTCAGCCCCGATAAACGATGCAAATGAATGGCGGCAAAACAAGATGAAAGAAATCTTAGAAAAGTATGCTCCAGAAGACATTTATAATGCAGATGAAGCTGGGCTGTTTTTCCAACCCCTACCCGATCGAACATTGGCATTCAAGGGTGAAAAGTGTTATGGAGGGAAGAAATCAAAGCAGAGACTGACTGTTCTGTGTACAAATAGCACAGGAACGCATAGAATACAACCTCTCGTCATTGGTAAATCATTGAAGCCAAGGTGCTTTAAGAACGTGAAAAGTCTTCCCGTGGAGTATAAAGCAAATAAGAAGGCTTGGATGACGTCTAAACTTTTTTCCGAATGGTTACAGAAGTTAGACAATGAAATGAAGAAGAGAAAGAAAAAAATCGTTTTGTTGATAGATAACTGCGGTGCTCACACGTCATTTCCAAAGCTACAAAATATCGAAATAGCTTTTTTCCCTGCCAATTGCACTTCAATTTTACAGCCACTTGATATGGGCATAATTAAGTGCTTCAAAGGATATTACAGAAAACGGTTGGTGGACTCCATACTTGTAAACTTTGAAAATAAAGTAGAAGACCCTTTCAAAGCTGTAAATGTCAAGGAAGCGTGTCACAATATTGCTAGAAGTTGGTGGGAAGTAACTGAAAAAACCATTCGGAATTGCTGGAAAAAGGCCGGTCTTTGTGTTATGGAAGATAAGAAATCTGATAATGATGAAAATTCCATAGACAATGATCTCTCAGATGATCAAGAATGTGTTTTGCACATCAAAAAATCCGTATCCCAACTTGAGGAAACAAGCGGTAAAAAGTTTGGAATTAGTATAGAAGACTATTTAACAGCAGATGATGATCTTAGGGTTTTCACAGCAGTTACTGATGAAGATATTCTCTCTGAAATTACTGATGAGATAGGAAACAATGATGAAGATGATGATGATATTGATGAAAATGATAATACAGGTCCATCGCAGTCCTTATTGTCATCCCAGGAAGCTCTTCAATCCGTGAATTCTCTACGGACATTTTTTTCAAGCCTTCCGTCGACAAATGAAGAACATTTTCGTGCACTAGACTCTATGCATACAGTATTGGTGAACTTAACAGTTAAAAAAATGAATAAACAAACAAAAATATTGGATTATTTTCAATAAAAAGTGTTTTCAGGTATGTGAATATTTATGTGCTTATTTTCTGAATTTATCTTATTTTTTTTTTAGTATTTAAACCACTATTATTAGTATTTTACAAATTAATTTCTTCTAAATATAGACTTAAAAGTAGTATGTTATGCACCTTAAACTAATAATAATAAAAAAAACTCTTATGAAATGCTCAAAATATGTGGGGCCTCGATATAACAATATGCCTCTCTACAACAATATATTTATTTGGTCCCTAAAATATTGTTGTAACGAGGTTTCACTGTATATATATATATATATATATATATATATATATATATATATATAT
>JAPMOQ010052775.1:1226662-1260369 GCA_026543055.1 Argiope trifasciata | reverse complement strand
ATATATATATATATATATATATATATAATTTTAGGATAAAAACTTTTTTAAAAAGCAGCAATTTATATATATTTAAGCAAATCAAGAAGCAAGGAAAAAACTGTAAATTCTTTCTAAGTTTTAAATGTTGAAGTTTTCAAACTGTGAAAGCTATATGTTTGTAAAAGGGCAATTATTTTGAAACCAATATGTGATTTTAATACATTTATAAAGAAAGGAAAAATATTTCTAAAGAATTAAAGCATTTGAAATTGGTAAAATGACTATAAAAGTATTATTATTTTACGACATAACTAAGGATTTAGTAATTTTTTATATGCTTGATACTTGTATCTAGCATCTTTATGAGAAAACAAATAAACTGAAATTAATACACAAGTCTTCAGTATTAATTTTTAAAATATCTGTTGCAGGTTCTGTCTACGAAGCGCGTTGGTGATTTAGACACTTTATTAGACTTCATTCAGTCTGCCACTAGTGAGCTCATCTGGATGAATGAAAAAGAAGAAATTGAAATATCTCGTGACTGGAGTTCAAAGACATTAAACATTTCTGAAATTGAAGAATATCAAAGAGTAAGTATTCTTGAATTATTATATTTCGCTTGCTATTACATGTCAGTTATGTTTAATAATGAAGAAAGATAGAAAATATTAGCATTTTTTTTTATCCAGTTGCAGTCAGTTTACATTTAAGGATTTTGTTCTTTATTAACTTGCGAAAGAGCTTTTAATCAAAAATGTTTTCTCAAATACAATATCTTTTGTAAATTATTTATAAAATGTTCTTTCATGATATGTAAATTTGAGAATATATATTGGATTTCAATGCAAATTCAAAAAGTGGTTTGTTTTTCAGTAAGTTAGATTCTGGTGTTTTTAAAAAAAACTTTTTATGTAAATTACTATTAGTGTCCTTTATTTACTTTTAAAGACTATTAATATTCTTTCATTTTTCAGAAATATTGATTTAAAATTTCCATCAGTGTTAGCATTTCATTAAATCATGTTTCCTTAATTTTCCCTCCCCTAGCCAATTTTTCATTTTATTTTAATGCATGTATTCCTTAATACATTTATTTCAATGCTCTGAAGGCTTTAACAATCGAGCTGGAGAAACGCGAAGTGCACTTTAATGC
The DNA here is from genome assembly GCA_026543055.1 of Argiope trifasciata. Classification (NCBI taxonomy): domain Eukaryota; kingdom Metazoa; phylum Arthropoda; class Arachnida; order Araneae; family Araneidae; genus Argiope; species Argiope trifasciata. Next base: position 1,259,231 of record JAPMOQ010052775.1, on the reverse strand, counting down.
CGTCCAAGATCGAGGAGAAAGCCTTGTATTGCAGAAACACCCTGCTTCCAAATGCATTGAGGTACTTATTTTTATTTTTCATTAAAACTAACTTCATGTTTTACATGTTGTGTAAAGCTTACAAATAATCATGCACTTTTTGTGTATTTAAATTTTCATTATTATGCCTCATATTTCAGTGATCATTATAAGGAATTAACTCTTCATTTTTTTATGTACAAATATGTGAATGTTCGATTCATCACAGTCATTGTTTGTCGCATTGTTACTTGTAATTTTTTTAAAAATTCTTCTTGCCTTTCACTCAGTGTTTATATAGAATTGTGTTTATTCAATTTTGAGATTATTCCATGATATCTTTGTGTTCTTTCTATCTCTATGAAGCAAAGATGTTAACATTATACTGTCTTTATTAAAATCAGGATTTGATCTTCTTTTATGTTATCAGCTATTGAATAGATTTATAATTTTTACTATTAAAATGTTGAACTAGAAAATAACAGAGAAAATATTTATTATAGGCTTATCTAGCAGCTATGCAAACACAGTGGTCTTGGCTTTTACAATTGATGTCGTGCCTTGATGAACATTTAAAGTATGCCTTTGTCTATCATCAAGTGAGTTACCTAGCATCAAGTATTTTTATTTCAAAATTCAGGGTTAAGCAATAAAAGGAATTTTAATTTTTTTAAAAATTATCTCTGATTTACTGGTATTCTGGATTTCTTTTTCTTTTTAGTTTTTTAATGAAGCTAAAGAATGCCAGACATGGTTAAAACAAATAGAGAATCGTCTATCAACAACTTATAGTCGCCAAAACTTTTCTATTGATGAGGGAGAAAGACTGATGAGAGAAATGCAGGATCTCCGAGATGAATTGAGTCATTACAGTAATGTTGTTTCATCATTAATTGAGAGAAGTAAAGATGTTGTGCCATTGAAACAACGAAGGCAGCCTTTGCCTCGTCCTCTACGTGTGACTGCTGTGTGCTCCTTTAAACAGCAGTCTGTAAGTTGATATTAAACCTTACTCTTGATTTTTTTTTTAAAAATTAATTAATTTTAGGTTTTATTAAAACCTATGCATTTTTACAAATTTGAAATGTTGCAAATATTATAAATTCCTTTGTACATTTATATAATATGCAATATTTTTCAGATGTCTGTAAGCAAAGATGAACAATGTTGGCTTCATGACAATTCTAATAAGAATAAGTGGAAGGTATGTCATTTCAGTTCATAGAAATGTCTTTAAAAATGAATTCCACATGAAACATGGAAATACATTTATTATCTTAATAATTTATAATGTCATTTATTTTAATCAAATAAATTTATTGTAGATTTTTGAGTTATTATTTAAGTTCATGAAAAAGAGGAATACTGATTGACAGATTGTTAATTCTTGGCCAGTTCTCTTCTAATGGTTATTGTTTTTATCTATGTTTTTAATTTTATCATATTTTCTTTAATCTCTTGAGGAGATATTTCGTCTTATTAAGATGTAATAAATAGAATTTATTCATTGTTCTGATCTTCTATGAAGTCCATTCTTACATTACCACTTCATAATTTTGTAAAATGATCTCGCCTACATATTGGACATACTCGGATTACCCACTAGTACCTACTTTTCACAGAAAGGACACCTATGTGTTCTTCGTGCCACAACGAATTGACAGTTTGATCGAATGCCCAGCTTTTGACTCCCATCGCCACCATTTTTTTTCACTAATCAAGTGTCACTCTCCCTGAATTGCTGGGAATTATCATCCAAACGTCTTTAAATTTTCAATTGCTATACACCTTTTACCATATATTTAACTTAAACCATTTCCATCTTGTCTGTTTTTTAATTCAAAAATGTCGTGGTTTTTTTTTTTGTCTTCGTCTGTTTTAGCTTTTTTACTTGAAAATATAATTTTATACGAAGCTTCAAACATTAACAATGTTTTACCTTTTACCATAAGAATGGTGCAATATTTCCAAGAACGGACCTTGTGCCAAAAAACGAATTAACCAACGAACCATTATTGTTATGTGTTAAAATATTTTCCATTAACAATTTTGTTTCCATCTGCAGATCATTAACTCTCATGGTGTGGAAGGAATGGTGCCCAGTGTTTGCTTTGTTATTCCACCTCCAAACCCTGAAGCACTGGAGCTTGCTGAGAGGTATTGCTTATATCCAGTATTATTTTGAATTATGATAACGCTGTGTGTTTATTGTCCTTTTTTCAATTTTATTTTCGAATCTATCTGTTTCTTTTAGTTTGAAAAAGCAGTTTGAAGCTGTTGTAACTTTGTGGACTTCCAAACAACGCAAACTACGTCAAAATATGATTTTTGCCACTATAAAAATAATCAAATCGTGGGATATAACCAAGGTGAGTTGAATGATTTTTCTTTTCAGAATAATGAAATTTTTAAAAAAAGCTCATTGTATGAATCTTTTTTTTCTAACTATTGAATATTATTAGCTGATAAATAATTTTCTGTAATGTTTTAGTTTCGAAGCATTGAACCTGTTCAGCGGGAAAGTATCATCAAAGCTCTCAATGAGGATACACAGAAGCTTCTTAATGAAGGTTCCAGTGATGATCCAGCTTTGAAGCGATTACAAGATGAAATTGCTTACTGTAACAAATTATTTGCTGATTTGCAGCGTATGCTTGATCAAGATGAAGGTGAAAACAAAAACCTCTTTGATTTTATTTTTCAATTTATTTTATCTTAATTAATGAATGTTAATTATTAATATTTATTAATAATTTTTCCCGTGATTAAAATGCATCATGGCTGTTAGTGGTCAGACATTATGAGAATTGTATCTAAGAATAAATATACTCATTATTTTAATAATTTTACTAATCAGTGCTACTTAAGCTGTGAGGTATAAATTTATGGTTGATAGAATTGCTAAAGAAGTTCTAGTTACAAGCTGCAATTATGGCTGAGACACAGTTTTCATATGTGCTACAGTTGATAATTGGAAATTTATACTTTTCTGAATTATTACACTTTGTAATACTTCTGATTGATTTGATGTATTTGTAAATAGAAGCTTGCTTTTTCCATAAGCTGTTATCCGTAGCTAAAAGCATAGAAGAATGGATCATTAAATAAAAATATGTATGCAATTTATTCTTAATCTTTTGTTAAATATCAGTTCAAACTAAAGATATTTAAAAGCTCATTTTTCTTATTACAATACATGGGATTTTTTTTTCTTTTCCTCGTTTTATATAGTTGATAAAGTGAACAAGAGCCAAGCCCGCAAGTTCAATGATCTAGTGGCATCTGTTCAAAGTGTGCTGACAGAGAAAGAAAGAACTCTAAAACAGAGGACACAAGCTCCCATTCCTCGAAGCAAAGAGATAGTGAATCGGCTCATGCAGGAACAATCGGTGAGTGACACTGACCATACATTTCTGCATTTTAAACTGTTTTTAATTGTATTTGACATTTTCGGAAAATAAAAGGTCTTTTAATTTATCAAAATGAATGGCATTTTTCATAGATAATTCTAGATAAATTTCATAGATAACTGTAGACCTTATATATATTTCTGCGTTTTAAACTATTTTTAATTGTGCTTGACATTCTTGGAAAATTGAAGGTCTTTATATTTATCAAAATGAATTGCATTTTTCAGAGATAATTCTAGACAAATTTCATTTTAATTTGGGTCCAGAATGTATTCTTTCACAAAGATTGAATTCCATTTATCTTAATGGATATGTAAAACACATCATGAAATTCTTATGTATACATATTTTAATATCAACAAAGTTGTGTATTAGCATTGCACATAATTTAAATTCATTTTTTAAAAAAATGTCTAAATAAAATTGGATTTAATCTTAAGCAGTAAGATTTTTTCTTTGTTTTTTTTTTTTTTTTTTTTTTTTTTTTCCCCATTTTTACTTTGATAAAATAATTGTTTACCTATTTTGCATTTTTTTTAAAAAAGGATTTTGAAGCCGATTTGCGTGATTTTGAACCTCGCGTGAATGAAGTTCGTGATTCATTCAGAGAATTAGCTTCTAAAACTGCTGCCTTACAATCACGTCATGATACAATGATGGAATCTTGGAATAATTTATGGTCAACATCTAGTTTATATGTTGAAAGGTAATTAAAGTCTATTTTTTCGTTTTTAAACGTACTATTAGTTTCTAAAAAGTTTATTTTAATTTCATATTATTTCAGATTAAAAGCGGTAGAGATTGCTTTGGAGCATTACGATGAGGCTACTCAGGTAGTTTCAAATGTAGAATTGCAATTAGTTTCATATGATGATATGCCTTCAGATGTAGAAAGTAGTGCAAGGGTGGAGGAAAATTTGAGAGTGAGTGCTGTTTTAAATTATTTTGTTGTATACAAGTAGCAGAAACATTAATTTAGCATATTTTTGAAATTTTTTATTTTTTGAGGAACTATTTTTTATTTTAGTTATTAATTGGGACTCTTAGAACTTAAAATATATATCCCAGGTAGCTTATCATGTTATGCAATATTATTCAATATTATATTATATCATTTAACATAATAAAGTATTCTACAATATTGGGAATAATGTTTAATATAATACAGTATTGTACAATAGTCTGCTACTAGGGATGTGCCTTTCTTGTATACAATAAATCTGTAAATAATAGTCATTTATGAATATAGCATGAGAATGATTCTCCTTCTTACAAAGATTTTATATATTGAGATTGTCTTGTCTGAACATGAAATAAAGACTGAAACTTCCTTATCAGGAACATGTTCATGAGAATTTTAAGGTTTCTTTCCTTGTATGTTTTTACAATATCTTTAAATTATTTTTAAATCTTGCATTATAATTGTCACTATTTTTGTTGTTAGTCTCTAAAGAGAGAAATGCACCACAAGCAACTAATTTTTGAACAAGTGACCCAGAGTGTGTCTACTGTTCGCCACTGCGTTGAATTGACTCGCCCTCATCAGAGTGTCCACACAGATGTGAGCAAATTGGAAGAAGACGTGAAGAAGGTCCGGCGACGATGGGATCTTGCTGGGACGCAAGTCAATGACAGGTGACCAGATCCTTAAATTGGAGTAGGAAATACATTTCAGCGAAATGTTGAAAAACGCATCTATGCATTTCATTTTTAAATCTATGTTAACTCATTGTGTACGGGTCACGTACTAGTATGTTTTCTGACGATTCACTCTTGAGCGCGGGTCACGTACTAGTACAGGTTAGTGTAACAACATGGTTTGCTAGTGGGTACAAAAATAATGGTATAGACAGGAAGCCAAATGTTCTTGTCTACGACATAGATTCTAGAAAAAATTGAGACAAGTAAAAACTAGTTTTCACATCAGTCAATGCGGAATGGGAAGGTGGATTAAAAAAGTCAATTTAGATTTGAAATTCACTTTTTATTTGTCCTTGTGGAAATGAGTGAATCTTTGCCGTGTACCTCTTCATGGAGGAAAATGCTTTGAACTGTAAAACATGATTAGTTTTATGATTGCTCGGTTTTATAATGTAAAAATGTTATATATAACATCATTCGCAAAAATGGAAACCATATACTACTAGTTCTATTTGATTATTCATATTTATGATACTATTATAAATTTATCCATATTTTTTGTTTACAAAAATCTTATGGCTGTTATTTATATATTTCAATATAAAGCACGAAAAGTGGGTTCAAAAATGAAATAATTTTCGATCTATTGAGATATAGCTGAACAAATAAATGTACGCTCCAAATGCCCGCTCTTGGTACAGTTCCTCTGCAAAATGGACCCGCACACAATGGGTTAAAAAAACTTGATGCAGCTATTTACTAATTGATATTTGTGTTGTCTAACATAATTTAAAATATTATCCAATAGTTTCGTTCAGACAGATTAGTTAAAATAAGACTGACATTTTTTAAATTTATAGCCCTGCTTCTACTGTGAGGATCAGAATGAAATTTAACATACTGGTCACTTAGATTGTATGGCCAAGATTTCTGTCTGAAAAAATTAGCTTGACATTATGCCAATTGATGGCATTGTACTGTTTAAAACCACTAATGAATAGGTAATTTAGTTTTGCTGCAAAAGCAATATATATGATTCGAAAAAATTATTTGTCTGCATTATAGGCTGAAAAAGTGCATGCATCAATAATGCAGCTCTTTTATTAGAATGTGAACGATGCTTCAGCAACATTCCTTGAATATTGGCAGATGGAAAATTTAAATAGAGGGTGCATGTTCGTAAATGTAGTAATATCTCGGTCTTTCTTCTTGCCTGTCCTGCATTGTCCCCAAATCTGTATCCTTGCAATGTCTGGCTGTGAATTTTACCCAGAGATCATGTTTATCCAAGGCAACTAATTCATGAAGTGGGTTTGAAAGTCAATATCACTCGAAACATTTCCAAGAATCTCATTAAAAAAAATTTACACCATTTTAAGTTTGGCTGGGATACAAAAAGAACAAGAATTAAAAATTCCAACATTAAATTCCCCCTTTTACCATTTTAGCATTATACAGGCACTAGAGAAACTGAATGTGAAGATAGTGTGACCAATTTTCCCTATTCCAGTTTAACTGTGATAGCCTCAGAAATCTCAATTTGAGAACTCTTGTAATAAAATATTGAAATTTGAAATGGCTGTTTTAATATTAATCCAGTGTGTTGCCAGTTTTAAATATGCATTTTTTTTTTTTTAAATATAGATTGAAAGCATTAGAAACGTCACTAGAATTACTTCAGAACTATCAAGGAAAGTACAATGAACAAAAGGTGTTTGTCAGTCAGATGAGTGCCAAAGTAGAATCTATGAAATCCGTCAGCAGAATGGATTCTCATGAGATGCACCAAGAAATCGAATCTTCTATGGTACTATAGTTATTTTTTTCATCTGGTCTTCTGTAGAATAATTAAGCAGCAATTAATCTATCATTCATATCATTTGTTTGAAAAAATTGCATATTTTTTTCTTACAAGTTCTTATTTGACTGTCTAATATTTCTTTTTAATGAAAATGTCATTTTATAATTTATTTTTCACTCACTTATTGATGGGATTTGGTTTTGGAATTTTGTATGCTATGACAACATCCTATTTTAATGTTTTCATACCAAATCATTTAATGTAATTAAACTTTAATTGTGATTAGTTTAGCCACATGATAGTGAATTTGAGTAAAGATTCACTTCAAGATTTCTTTATTATAATATTTGAATATCACTTTTTTATGTCTCTATCTATATATTTTATATCTAATTTTTATGTGCATTAAATGAACCCAAATTGGTTAATTACCATTCAGCAGAGATCTCACAATTTATGTGATTATTATAGTAAATGTAAAGCAAGCAGTTTTAGTTTAAAATCAAAATCGTAGAAAAAAGAAATGTGGCTAGTGAAAATGTTGCATAATCATTCATTAAAAACTCCTGTTTGAATTGGGGGAAGGGGACGGAAATAAGGTATACTGAATTAAATTTCGGAATCATTCAAGCAACCTAATTGAAAAACTAAAAATGATGTATGGCTTTTGATGTAAAACCTTACCACTCAGAACACTGTATCATTGTTTTTCAATTATAATTTCAAATAATATGTTAAAAAATGTCTTTTCAGAATAAGATGTATCCATCAAAGTTTATTGATGCAGTTAAATTTATCTTATTTAAACTTGCTGTCTTTACTGATTATGCAGAGCAGTTTTGACAAAATGCTTCTTTGCAAACAGGAAAGAAGAAATAAATTTTAATTTTGATTTTTAATCTTATCTTCCTAAAACTATATATTAAAAAAATTATCAGAACTCATCGAAAATTAATGCTAGCAGCTCATGTAATTTGAAATAGTTAAAATTTTATTTGAGTAATAAATGTATTTATTATGAGTGGAAATGAAAAATTGTATGATGAACAAGAGAAGCGAACTGGGATTACAAAGTAATCCCAAAAGCATCATTGTGTGATTCTTGATGACGAGGATGAATAAAGGGCAAAACCACGTAGTAAATTACAAGTTGAAAAGTAGTTAATAATTTTAAATACAAAGATCTCTTCTTTATAGCATACAGATGACAGTAGTTTTAAATGCTAATTTGATTTAATTTACTCTTTGTTTTAATCCTTTTTAAATTTAAGTTCTGTAACTGTTGGCAAGTTTTTATTTTGATACCCTCCCTTCATCTTATAGAGTACCTATCATACTTTAAGTCAGAGGAAAGCTGCCATTGAAGATGTGAATGTTGACGGTGGACGTTTTATACGAGAAGCTAAGGTAAGACTTTTAACACCATAACCGATCTAGGCGACGATACTTCTTTTGCTGTTAACTACTTTAATCATTAAATTAACTTAGTTAAAACTCGCTTGTAACTGTGTTAATGTTAAAAGTAATGATGTGATGCCAAGCAATTTAATCTGCACAAAGCAATGATAATTAATGCCTAAATTCATAACTACTAAATGTAACTACTAAAGTTAATTAACCTGACAAATCAGATTTTTTCCAGACATGGAGCCTAATTTTAGGAAAGATCGTTATTATAAAATGCATGTATCACTTGTGAGTGATTCAAAATACACATGTTCAAAAATGTAATAAACGTATGTTTTATAAACCTTTTTATTAAAAAAAATTGTAAGCTGTAGTAAGAATTTGCAATCTGAAAAATATGGAAACCATTCTAATTATAAATCTATTTGCACTTGGAAATTTACTTTTCTGACTATAATATCGAAATCATTGTAATCTGTTTGAAAAATTTGATGCTTAATGTTCGTTTAACCCTTTATATTCGGAAACTACTTGGAAATATTGCATTTATCAAATACTTATCTTTTGATAATGTGATAGTTTTTTCTGACAACGTAAGGGGATAAATGACATAATTCCAACAATAGACTGATGACTGTGATGCAGATGAAAGCAGAAATTATTTTAATTAATAATAAAATTCGATTGTTTAGTAATCGATATTTATTCTTCTTTTCACTAGTTATTCTTTAGTAACTTATTGATTAATGCTTAAAAAGTTACTATTAACTTATTTTCAGATATAAAGGGTAAAACAAAACCTCATGTTATATTTTTTGATGCTGTATTTCTTCCATTTTGCTTTGGGTTTAAAAAAAAAACATATATCATGTGGTTGTGAATTTGTTATGCATCATTGTTGTACTGTTATATTTATTTATTTATATGTAAAAGTTTTAAAAAGCACTTTGCACTCTAGGTTAATTTATAATTGGTTCAATAAATAAATCATATAATATGCATTGAAGTAGTCTACTGTGAAAAGCTTGTTTATGCACATGGTACTTGTTCTCCCTAAAATGTGTGTGGGTCTGGGTGTGTGCGTATCATATCTGTCCTCTACGTAGATGTATGACCGTCAACTGAGGCTGTATCAAGAAGGACTTGATGATAACCCTGCTGCTTCTGAGGCTAAGAGGCCCAAAATAGTATCAGGTGCTGAAATTGTCAGTCAGGATCTTGATAATTTAAATCAACAATACACAGATTTGGTGAATACATTGTTACAGAGAGTGAATGAGTTGAAAAGTTTAGTTTCTAGTCAAGAGGGCCAAAAGGTAAATTTTCATTCTATTTCAACTTATCATTTTTTGTAATACTTGTTTTTTGAACTTGGAGAATAATTTATATGAATCTTTTTATTTCACTTTTACAAATGTCTGCTTATGAATTTAAATTCCACTGTTTAATTGAAATGTTTTTAATTCTACTTAGGAATTAAAAACATTTGATATCAGTTTTCCTTAAGATAGTACTTCAATCCGTCATTCTCAGAATGTTGAATAGAATTTTTGGGAGGTAGTATATTTTAATAGAATTGTATTTTATAACTATTCGGTTAATTGATGAGATAATAGAATTATTTAATCATTGGGCAACAGGCTTTTAATGAATATAAACTAAGATATTCATGAGAAATGAATATGTGAAGATATAAAATATCATGAAGGAAAAGAAATCTAATAATTTCTTTATTTTCATCATAGATGTTTAACAGTAATTATTATTACTTACTGCACAGTTTGTACTTTTTTAACTATACATTAGCCAAAAACTATATTATTGTGAACATAAATTCACTTAGATGATTTTTCAAAGATTTTCATTAGCAGCAAATTTGGATAGTATATATATATTAATGTATATAGTTCTTAAATGAAGGCTACTGTAAAAGAAACTTCCCTTCTCTTTTTATCTGTCTCCTTTTTTCTATTTCTTTTTTATGCATATTTTTTAGAAATTAGTTTCTTTTATTTTCTCCGTTGTTTTCTTTCTTATGTTAGCATGTACTGTATTCTTATGGGTTTTGATTTGTTTCTGTTTCCCCCATTTTTCCTCTCACAGTTTTCTGTTACCATCATTCAAGCTGCACCAATCATTCTGAAGACATATCGCACGGAACTCATCTGGGAGCAAGTTCCTTCCCCTTTAAATCCCACATCGGCACATTCTAACCATTGTCCCCCCACTGATTGTCTCCCATTAAACACTTCTCACGAAAACATGTTCCAAACAGCGTTTCGTACTAAACCTTCCTTCCAAAGCACTTCCTCAACTGAAATTTCAAAAACCACCTTAAAAAGCAAAACCCATTCTAACATTATTGATGTAAATATTGATAGTCAGGACTTTTTCTCAGAAAAAAAACCCCTGACTCAGTTGTCAGGAACTACATTATCATTCACAGAAATTAAGAGTAGTTGTAGGTCTAGTTTTTCGAGTCTTACTGGCAATACAATATTTAACATGCCTTCAATTTTTGAGCCGTCAAGCCAAAAACTAGTGAGCTTTTCTGAGGCAATTGATAGAAATCTTATTAACATTAGCACAATGAAGTATTTTCATTATTCTACCAGAAAGGAATATTCCATTGAAGAGGCTGTTTCTAATTCTTTGATTGATAGGCAATTTTATAGCAGTATTATTGAGTATTATGGTATTTATGATCCAAAGAACAAAGCAGAACTGACGCTTTTCGAAGCAATCCAAAGAAATCTATTTAATCCTAATAGTGGGAGCTTTTGCAATCCAGAAGACAATGTTGATATATCCACTGAGCAGGCTGTTGAGTTTGGAATCACAAAAAAAGATAGTATTATTTGTTTAATTAAAAAGAATATTTTAAATTGTGTTCAGTACACAATACCCGAAGCAGTGATTAAAGGTTATTTGGATCCCGATTTGGGTGTTTTTACTAGTCTCCAGACCAAAACTGCGCTGACAATTCCAGACGCTTATCTTTTTGGATATTTATCTGCAGCCCCTCCAATAATAGAAGACTCTTATTCTGTTGTTGAAGCTTTAAACGCTGGACTGATTAGAGAAGGAAAAGTAGTTGATCCAGACTCAGGTAAGCTGTATTCCATCACTGAATCTTTAGAGCATGGCATCTTGTCAAAACGTCTTAGAGAAATAGTGGATCCAAGCATTGGCAATATTGTTTCTCTGCCTGAAGCTATTGATTACAAGTTGATAGATACAACAACAGGTTTCTACGTACATCCCAGTAGTGGTAAAGAACTTTCCTTAAGAGAAGCCTTTCAGTGTAATCTTGTCATGCCATCTCTAACTCTAAAACATGCCTACGAAAAAGGTCTGATTGAAGATGATGGAAAAGTCGTCAATGTGTTGAATTCTTCAAAAGTATCTCTCATCAGAGCTGCGGTAATAGGAATAATTAGCCTCAATGTTAAGTGCATTGTATGTCCTGAAGAAGACAAAGTTTTAACTTTAGCAGAAGCCTTGACATCTGGCATCATTTCTCCAGACTGTAAATTCATTGATTTCAGTTCTGGAGAAAAACTGACTATCACTCAAGCAGCTAATCGAGGCTATCTTGCATCTGTTGATAGGCGAATGATTTTTGATATTGAAGGTTTCAGAGATTCTAAAATGAATGAGTATGTAAGTTTTAATACTGCTATTGAGCGATTCATAATTGATAAGGAGACCGGGTATGTGCGTGACTTGAACACCAAATATTTCATTAGCATGCAAGATGGAATCGAACGAAAATTAGTTATACAGCAAGTATACGAGATGCTTACTAGACCTATTGGTATATTTGATGAAATGGGTAACGAGCTAAATGTGTTAGACTGTGTTGTAAAAGGATTACTTGATCCCTTAACTGGGAATTTGCTTGATCCTATCTCTAAAGTTCCTCTGAGACTTATGGAGGCTGTTGAGAAAAACCTTATTACTGAAGAGGGGGCGATATCACTGAAATCACTTTTGAACATCACTGTGACATTAACTTCCATTACAAAAACAACTACAAGATATGTTACTATTGCTAATCAAAGCTTTGGATCCGATCTCAGAATGACATTTGAAGAAGCTTACAAAAGGGGCCTCATTGATGAACGGAAGGGCACTTTCCACGACACGAATACAGGAACTATAATGTCTGTAGAAGAAGCTATTGCCAAAGGTTATCTAAGCATTTTGCCATCCTCCTCTGAAAGTCATATCAAGCAATCTGAGGAAACTGTGTTTAAAAACAATTTAGAATTTAGTAAAAATTGTAGTACTATAAATGCACAAAATGATTTCCAGTCCATGGATATTGATGAGGAGTACAATGGTTGTTTGAATCATTGTATAGGATCCAGGGATGGTGAGAAAGTCGTTAGTAGTTTATCTGTTGAACTCACCAATCTTAAAAAGCCTAGTGGCGGCATACCAAAAGGATTATTTCTCAATGAGATGAAGGAGGATACAGATTGTTATAACAGTTCTGAAAACAATGATTATATGAGTAATGTTTTCATTTCTCGTCGCTCTTCCTTAATGGGTGCGAATCTGAAGGATTTATTACATAAAGGAATTCTAGATCCTAAGACAGGTTATTTGAAAATAGGCAATGAAAGTATATCTTTGGAAGATAGCATAAGCAAAGGTATACTAAATCCAATGTCTGCTTTTGTTGTAGAATATCGAACCAAGAAGATGATTTCCTTAGATCTTGCTATTAAAGACGGTTTGATATCAGCCACTGGAGAATATTTCGTTTCCAATAAAAAAATATCATTGAATGATGCTTTAGATAAAGATTATATTGTGTGCTCAGATGAAGCTGAAACAAAGCTGTCATCAACTCATAATGTACAAGCCATGGATACTGAAAGCATTGTTTTCAACAAAATTTTCAGCAAATCTAAACACGAAACATTCGATGTGTCAACCGAAGCAAATGAAACATTCAGAAGAACATCAGAACACAAAAGTACCGAGTGTGACATGTATTCAGAAAAAATGCAAATACTTGATATTAAGAATAAGCATTCAGCTGATGAATTAAATGTTAATAAAGCTGTCAGTCATAAAACCATAATTCCTTTAGGATCATCTGAGTTTACTATGAACTTTGAATTGAAGAAGGTACCAGAATTTTCTGATAATCAAACGGTTGCTGTAGAGACTTTAGGCTCTGTTGAAAGTTCTTCAGATACAGCTGTGACAATAAATTCTGTGAAAACTTTATCTGATAGTGATGTTAAATCGAAAGGGTATGCTGCAAGCACTGTTGAAGAGGTGAAGAAACAGGAAGACAAACATAATGACTTTGAAGTTACAGAAGATACAGAAAATGTTAAAAAGACACTCAAGGCCCAGTATTCCATTCCTAGATTCGAAGTAACCATAGGCAAAGCTCAGCTGGCAGATCCTGCTAAAGCTGTTATATTGAAAAAAGTAAAAAAGAGGAAAGTATCCCCAAATGTTGCTGCAGAGCAAGGAATAATTGATCAGAAAACTGCCGACACTTTAAAGGATGTTAATAAGTTTGTTGGGCCTGATGGGAAATTGATATCTTTGAAAGAGGCAGTGAAACTCAGCCTAATAGATGGTGATGATGGTGTGATTAAAAATCCAAAAAATAATGAAACACTAAACATTAATCAAGCTATTGATGGTGGTATACTGGATGCAGATAGTGGACATTTTATTTTGCCGGTTGGTCGTTCCCTCAGCATTCCAGAGGCTGTGAATCAAGGACTTGTTGAGCCTGTCCAGCAGAAGATAGTTCACCCTGAGCATGGTGAGCATTTGTCAATCCAGGAGGCTATAGTTTGTGAGATAATTGATCCACATTCTGGATTGAAAGAACCTTGTTCGGGTAAGAATTTGACTCTAGAAAATGCCATTGAAATAGGTGTTATAGATGGTATTAGTGGAGATGTGCAGACATGGGATGGAAAAATTAGCATGTTGGAAGCAGTCAAACAGAATATCTTTGAAGACATATCTCCAGTGCAAATTAATCTGCCACCCCTTGCAGCAACATTTCCAGTGGCACTTAATCAAGGCTTTGTCAATGTTGAGGAAAGGAGTTATGTGCATCCCATCACCGGCCAAGCTACTCCAATTCTGGATGCTATTGACCGAGGCCTTATAATGAACACTTGTGGCGATCAGTCTGAAGAAGCTGTTCATCTCTGGACTGCTTTAGAAACGAATTTGATAGATCCAGTGTCTTGCACATTTTTCCACCCAAAGTTGGAACAAATTTTTTCTGTTGGTGAAGCTGTTGATTCTGGAGTTCTTTTGATTTCTTCAGAAGTTCCAAAGGCTTGTATGCCTTATAAAGAAGCTATGGAAACATTTCCCTATTCCATTTATAAACTCAATGACATCATCGATAATGATCTTATAGAAATTAACGATTATTTAATTCTCATAAAGGAAAATCAATGTATTCCATTATTAGATGCATTGACTCACAATAATGTTAGCTCTGATGCTATTGTTAAAATGGGAAGTAATAATAAGTTAATTGTTTTGCTACATTCCGCCAAAGAAGCTTATAAAAGCAACCCGTTTAATAAAAACTTAGCACTTGCAAGTGGATATTATGATGAAACAAGTGATAAATTTTTACATGCCAAAGCAAGGACTACTCTCACATTTCACGAACTAGTCAAACAACATCTGCATCAATTTTCACATTGCTTTGTAAAAAATCCAAAAACTTTGCAGTATATACCATTAATTGACGCTATATCACAGGGGATCGTTGATAAAATTTCAGGAAAATATTTAAATGCAGAAAATGGTACTCTAATATCTTGTTTTGAAGCCTCCAAAGAACTGCTTTTGATACATATATCTAAAGAAAATGCAGATGACTTTTGCGCTCTTAACTTTTCTTCACTGACCCTGGAAGAAGCTATTAAAAGAAAGGTAATCAACTTAGATTCTCTTGAAGTACATTTGCCATCCAAGAGTCTGAATCTGAATGAGGCTGTTAATCTCCGAATAATTCAGGGTACATCTATTTTGGTTTACAATCCACTAAAAGATGCACTTGTGTCTTTTGATGAATCTGAAAAAACGAATTTGATTAATAGTACAGAGGGTATATATATACATCCAATGACTGGTCAAGAATTAAGTTGGAAAGATGCTTTTAAAAGAGGTTTCATAGTTCCAAAGCGGAAGGGAATTTCCCTAGAAGCTGTTATTAAACAAAAATTAGCTAATTCGGAGACTGGTTTGATTCTTGATCCTATTACTAAATATGAAGATACCATCGAGCTTTCTATGCGAAAAGGCGTTGTTAATTCTGCTATAAGTTTGGTCAAAGATACTAGCAACGACCAGTTCTTAACTCTCGATGCAGCAATGGAAAAGCGTATTGTTGCTAAATCAGGCAAAGTGAAAAATACCATGAATAACACTTGGCTCAATTGGAATGATGCTTTGGAAGAAGGGATGATTAAAACATTGGAATTGAAATTATCTCTTATACAAGTGATAGAGGAAGAATATTATGATACAGAATCGGGATTATTGTTTAACCCTTCGTCTGGAGAAAATGTAACCCTAAGAAAAGCTATTGAAGCTAATTTCATTGATGTAGAATCAGCAAAGGTCAAAAACACGCTTGATATGCATTATTTAAATTTGATGGAATCTGTTTCTCTTAATATTATTAATGATATACAGGGGAGTTACTCTTTCCCTAATCAAGTCTCCTTAAATTTAAAAGATGCTTGGAAGAAAGGATTGATTATTAATTGCTTACTGCCTCTTACTTTGTCAGAAGCATTGGAGTTAAAAATGTACAACCTGGAATCCGGTAAAATGGAAATATCTGCTGAAATGGAAGGATCTCTTGAATACTTAATAAAAGAGGGAATTATTGACGGAAGCGTATGTACGATGTTTAATCCTCACTCTAGAGAAGTAATGTCTCTTTCTGAAGCCATACAGTGCGACTTCTTTGACTGTAGTTCTGGGCTCGTTCAAATTCCTGCCGGGGGAGAAAAATTAAATTTCTATAAAGCATATGATTTGGGATTGATTCTTCCAGTTCAAAGTACATTGAATCTATATGAAGCTACTTCCAAGGTTTTTTATAATTCAAAAACAGTTTCTTACTTTAACCTATCTACAGGTACAGATGTTCCTCTAAAACAAGCAATAGAAGAGAAGATAATTGACACATCACACACTATTTACATTGATAGAGAGGGTCAAAAATTGTACTCTTTCAAAGATGCTTCAGAATTTAATTTAATTGATATTACAAATGGGACAGTTTTTGATAATGAAACTGGGAGTTATGTTACTTTCCAGGAAGCATTTGACAGAAATCTTCTGACTGAAATGAATTACTTTTCCTTAAAGGAGGCTATTTCAACAGGAATGTATCAGGAATCTGTTGGACTTTTTCTTAACCCTCATAGTGGTGAGTTGATGTCGCTAAAGAGTGCAATTAGCTCTGGATTAATTGATTCGGATTCAGTTGCAGTGAAATATAAAAGTGGAAATGTTTCTCTGGCAGATGCTATCTTGCAAAATATAGTTGATGCAGAAAAAGGTGTTGTTTACGATCCGAGAGGAATAGTCATCCCTTTCAATGAGAGTTTTGAGTTGGGTATATTTAATGAAACTAGACCTACTTTATCTCTTCAGAAAGTAATCAGAGAAGGATTGTACAATTCTGAGAATGGAAAGTTTTTACTTGGAGGTGAGTCCAGAACACTTCATGATTGTTTGAAGTCTTTTATTATTGATGGTTGTCTTCCTTGCCTTGTGCAAGACAATAGATTATTAACTTTGAATGAAGTTGTAAGAAGAGGTATTATTGATGATTATCAGGGGATTTTTAGAAATGATACACAATTGGGAAGTCTAACACTTGATATAGCTTTACAGAATGGTGTTTTATTCGATACCGAAAAACCACTTACTCTTTATGACGCTTTAATCTTAAACTTGTTTGACAGTAAGGGAAAATTCATCAACCCAAGAAATGGTTTGCCAATAACTTTAAAAACAGCCCGTGAATTAAATCTCATTTCATCAAGATTGTCTCTGATTAAAAATGTTGAAGGCACCATTTTTTGCTTGGATAAAGCAATTGAAGAGGGAATAATAGATGAGATAGCTGGCACATATGTTTTCTCAAATGAAGGCATAACAATATCTTTCAGAGAAGCATTGCAAAGAAAGTTAATAATCAATTTCTGTAAACCCTTTAGTATAGAACAGGCTTTGAATATGAAGCTGTTCAATGCCAATACTGGAAAAATTTTTGATCCATTTTCAAATAAATTTGTAACTGTAGAACAGGGGATAAATTCTGGTTTACTTAAAGTTGACAATGCTGCAATATATGATGCTGCTTCTGAAACTCTGAAATCATTTGAATTAGCCATGATTGATGGTAGTCTTGACATTGAATCAGGTAAAATCAGAAACTCGGAGGGTTATTATGTTTTTAGTATAGAGAAAGCTTTTGAAAATCATTTAATAATGATTACTGACCAAGGATCTTTGCAAAGTTTAGCAAGTGCCTATTTTAAAACTCCAGGTTCCTGTTTAAAATTTGCTTGCACTATGGAAGAGGCATTAAACAATACTCTTATAGACCCCCAAACCTATTTTGTTAAAGAACATGGAGGCTCTAAATGGGTGTCAATACAGCAAGCTACCAAGAAAGGCTTCGTAAACTTGCAGAAAAAAGTGATTTTTTGCCAAATTTCCAAAAGAACAGATTTATTTGTTATAAAATATGAAGATAAACAAATTTGCTCTCAGAAACCTTTTTCGATGAAAAATGTTATAAATAATAAACAGCTGAATATTCTAAGTGGTAGATTTACTGATCTGTCTTCGAAGGAGATGTTCTCATTGAAGGAAGCTATTGATTTTGGCTTTATTGATCCTGATTCTGCTGTTATCCAAGATACCAAGAGAAACAAATTCTTGACATTGTCCTCTTCTTTTGAGAGCCAAACTCTAGATCCAGAAAAGGGTGTTGTATTTAATACCTTGACTAATCAAGTGATGACAATTAAGGGGGCTTTGGACAATGGTTTACTTCGTACTGCTCCATGTACATTCTCCCTGATAGAAGCACTGAAATACATGTATGACGATCAAACACATCTTTTCCAAAATCCATTTGATAACACAAACATGACATTAGAAGAAACCTTAACTTCCAGTCTAGTAGATCCATCCCAAGTTTTACTAAAAGATCCTTCTTCTGGTAACTTCTATACAATAAATGATGCTATTCAGAGAGGTATTTTGAATCCCAAAACTGGATGCCTTATGAATGATTCCACAACTTTATTGGATGCATACCATCAGACACTTCTGGTACTCTCTGAGAAACGGGTAAGGTGTCCTTACTGTCAAGATTGGGCGCAAATAAAATTGCTTAGCTTGCCTCTGCTACATGCCTGGTGCATGTGTTTGTGTTTATTCTTTTTTGCAATCCAATAAGTAGTGACATTAATATTTCTTGTTATGTATATTTATTTTTAAAGATTTGCAAAAATGTGGTTTCCGTTATAAGGCACTTTTTAAACCTTATCTTGTGTTGTATCAAATGTTTTTTTTTTTCAAATTGTATATTATGTTTGCATGCTAATTATGAATTGTTTTATACTGTATGCTGAAGCTTGGTTTTTAAGCTTTGCTGATATAACACAGCCGTTTGTACTACTACTAACCAAGGGTGCATGATAATCTGAACCCTCAACTGCTTCTTTTGTGATATTTATGTAATGCATCTATATTTTTAAAGTTTGAGTAACAATACTTTTAAAAATCTGAAATACTTGTTTTATAGGAGTTAGGCGACAGCTTATAAAATAAATAGTGATCATGTTAATTTATAATGAGATTTAAACTTTAAATCATAAACTATAGCGGTGATACTGCTAGAATAAACTGGAGGCATGCAGTCAGTTATGGACTATCCCTATTTACTACTGCATGAACTCGATGGTTCTTCATCTTTGGACATTACGAATGCTGTGATAAACTTGGCCAGCCTAAGAAGAGTGATGGATTGTGAATGTGCATCACTTCATGCAATTGACTGATTTTTCAAGAAAAAAATTGCTTTCATTTTCTTTTTTAAAATGCAAGTATAATGTAATACACACTTAAGATATTCAAAAGAAGTTCGAAGTTTTTAGTCTTATTACACTGGAAGATGGCTAGTTCAGATTGCATAGTTGTAGTCATAATCAAAAATGCCATAAATTCTTTAAAAAGATTCAAAACTTATAGTGAGTTCGGGACATTCTACAGGTTTTTTGTACACTTTAATTGAAGACAAAAATTTTAAATGTTGCAAAGACAGAAAGACCAATTACAAGATGATTTCAGTGGCATTGATTTATTTAATGAAATCAAAATTTACTGCCAAATTTCATCTTTCAAGATTACAATAATATAAATATTACAGTATGTGTCATATATTATTTAGCTGAATTGAATGCAAATTTTGTTATTGTTCTAAAAATTATAATGACTTTATTAAATTCATACATAATTTTTATTTATATTTTTTTCAATAGTTTAATAACAATTTAAACAAAATTTTCATTATTATTAAATATTTATTTATTTAAACAAACAAAAAATAAGAATCTTCGTCCAGAAATTTTTATTGTATTTTTATCATGCATATATGTTGTAGAAATAAATTTAGCATGAAAATTGTAACTTTGCAAGTGCTTTTTAAATCTCAGAAAAAGAATAATAAATGTACTACTAGCAGGAAATGCCTAAAGTCCTGTACAGCTGAATATGAAAATGATCCTTAATAGGAAACGTCAAATACATTCCAAATTAAAATCATGATATAATAACCAAAATTTGTATTTGTGGGAATTATTCAATGGAAAAGGCATTTGTAACATCAAAAAAAAAAAAATCAGCGTAGGAAGATTTAAAATTTGTTCAGTTTTAAATCTGAATATTTTATTCAAAACATCTCTTATTATACATTACTACACTTAAAATGATATTTTTAATTTTTATGTTCTAAGATTGATTGCAGAATAAAGTTGGATGACACCTTTTTTTCTTGTCTGTTCTTTTTCGCCTTTAAGTAATACAACCTATTAGAATATTAAAAAAATGCATTAAAAAAGGATTTTTTTTAGAATGAAGAGTATAGCATAACATGCCAGGATTTATTATTATTACTTTATATTTATGCAAATTATTATCCTGTCTTATTAAACTGTTAAATTATAATATATGAATGCACTTTTACCATAGTTAAAAATAAGTTGTTTTCATAATTATACATTTGTTTATTTTCCATCTTTTAACAACATTTTGTAATGTAGGTTGCTATAGAAGAAAAATATAGACTTTGTTCGGATAATACTTCAAAATTACTTTCATGGTTACATGAAAAAGAACTAGAATTGGCTGATCTTGGATTAGTTCAAGAGGATGCTGATGACCTTTATAGACAGATAGGCATTGCGAAGGTATGTTTTTATTTTCCACTTTCTGTGTCATCAAAGGTTTTGAATAGATTTATCATTATAATTATGATATACGAGACCATTAAATTCATTTTTATTTTTAGTCCATTAAACAAGAGCTGGAAGATAATCAGAGAGCAGTGATGTCAGCTGTTGATCAAGCACAACAACTGATAGAGCAAGGTCAGGAAGTTCTGAGTAAAGACGAACTTCATAGCCTGCAAAAGAATGCAGATAATTTGAAGAAACGTTATAACAGAGCAAATGATGAAGGGGACAAATTATTGAGGCGTTTGAATGCAGCTTTAGAAGAATTACGGAAATTTTCGGTTGGTTTGGTCTTGCTTTTCATTTTAATGTATTGCAGTAATATCCCACTTTTCCAGGAATCAGAATAATAATTTTATAAACAAGATAAAAAAGTAATAGGAAGATAAATGGGTCATAATACTGTATTATGAAAATATTCTTTTGCAAGTTGTTTAATTACAAAACTTTTTGATGTCAAACAAAGAAAAGCATTGAATGAGTGGAGAGAAAAAGTGAAATCATTTTTATTTAAAATATCGTATATCATTTATATATTTTTCTCTGTATGACATATGTTAAGATGAAATGAAAAGTTATATAATCAGCAAATTAATCATTGAAACTTTCAGTATTGTGATAATTAGTAGTTTTTACAGATGAATATTTCCTAACTGATGTTTCTGAAAAATATCGTGAACACATTGGAAATTTCCTCTTCTCTTTCAATCTTTTTTGGTTTGGCTTGATAGATTTTTAGCTAAATGGTGGAGCGATTTTTTTTCTCCCTGTATTGCACTCATGTCAGTCTTTTTAGAGTCTGTAGAATTTAATCCAATTTCATTAACAATTGCAACATCATTGTTTTAACTTTGCACTGATTGTTAGAAATATATGGGTGGGGGAAAACTCAACAGAGACTTTAAATATCTTTTTATAGTCTCTAAAAATACTAAATGCATCATATGCATTTCATGTCAAAACTTAGTTTTTAGTTTTCAAAAAAAAAAAAAGTTTACTGGTACATATTACTTAGGTTTTCAATATATTATTTACAGTTTGTACACAACTTTTGAAGTTGGAAAGGAATTTTTAAAGCATACTTCCTAATCATAAAATAATATTTTATTTTGTATCATATAATGTAATTTTTAGGCAAGAAGTATTCAAACAGGAAGAAAAATATTTCCTTGTTTCATTGCTATTATTTTAAATTTATACTAAATTATATATGTTTTATAGAATGAATTGATCAATTTTATGGAGTGGCTAAAGGACTCGCATATAAAGCAGAATGAGAAAGAAAGGAGTATAGTCGATCTGGAACATTTGAAAGAAAATGCTGATAGTTACAAAGTAAGTGAGCCTCATTTATTAAGCTGCTTTATTCTGTCAAAAATTTTGAGAGATAGGTATTCATTTCTAGTGCATCTTTATAGGCATTTTCAAGTGATGCCATTGCTCATCAGGCAGATCTTCGATTTATTACAATGGCAGCTCAGAAATTTGTGGATGAATCTAAGGTAAAAATATTTTTATTAAGGCTCTGTAGCCATTATTTATGAAATCATTTTGCAACATATAATTTTTCTTAAGCAGTTAATAATGTAGTTTTTTCAACTTCATAGTTATTGATTGTTGTGTATATTTCAAAAGTTAAGAATTAAAATGTCATTTGCCTTGAAAGGACTGAGTGAAAAAAAAATTTAGTAGACTTTTTTTCTTTATTGCTTACTAGCCGCCTTTGGCGACCAGCTGGTTCGCCATGAGTAATGCGTTCTAAAATTTTCAATTAAATCACATATTCATTAGCCTTGAAGTAATTCCGGGCATTGATTGGCCTGAAATTAATATTTCCTTTAAGATGATGAACGAAAAGTTCTAAAAGGTTAAATTTAATTCAAATTCTAAGTTAAAAATTCGAAAAAAGGGCTCTGAGGTGCGCCTTCCCGACCCCCAAATATACATGTAACAAATTTGGTAGCTGTAGATCCCACAGCCTGTAAAGCGCCAACACAAACACATTGAGCTTTATTATAAGTATAGATAAAAAATATATGTTATTTTTTCTTTAAAATCAGTACAAAATTTAAGAAATAGTTAAAGTTAAAATATTCAGATATTAGTAGTTAAAGAGTCAGTAACTTTATTCGGAAAAACTTTTTGAGTTTAATGCTCTAATAATTTATCTATTATGTTTCCAAAATATTAAAAATGTTTTTTTCGGTGATGTTGCCAAAATATTAAATGTTTTTTAAAGAAAGCGAAAAGGGAAAAAATTATTCAATAAATGATTTAGATTTTGCAAACGATTTCAGAAACTTGGGTTTGCATTTATTTTTTTAGTAACTATCACATTTTATAATAGAAAAAATTATTGAATTAATAATACAGATATTGTAAATGATTATAGAAATATGCCATTAAGTCGGGATTTCAATGCATATTCTGTCTAAATTCAATCAGGTTTACCGTAAATAAAGAAGATTTGTTGAATTAAATATTTAGATATTGCAAACGATTATAAAAACCTTTGCTTTACATTTATTTTTTAGAAAATATCGCATTTTATGTTTCTTTTATTTTATCCAGTCACGTGGTGAAAGTTGCATTTCTTTAGACTTGGTTTACGATGATAGTTTTTTTTTTTCTTTTGAACTTCCGTCATTGTTTTTTTTATTGTTATTTTATCCAGTCACGTGCTAAAAAAACGTGGTTAAAATATTTCTTTAAAAATTCTTTGAAAATAGATGCTTAAGTTATATATTAAAACACTGATACCATTAGAAAGGTAATTTCAAATCTTTAAATTGATGTAAAAATCATATTTGTGTGATAATATTTTCGGAAGTTATAGCTGAAAAACGTCGAAATTTCGCTTAAATTTTAATTAAAATTCTAATTAAAAATTCGAAAAAAGGGCTCCCAGGTGCACATTCCCGACCTCAAAGGTATACATGTATCAAATTTGGTAGCTCTAGGTCCAACGGTCTGGCCTGTAGAGCGCCAACACACACACACACACACATTGATCTTTATTATAAGTATAGATGAGTAATTCAATCACTTGGAACAGGTAAGAAGTTAAAGCTACTACTTTGAGATCCATTTGTTACAGCGCTTTAATTTTACTTGTTATAGTTGTAATATTTTATTATTTAATATTTTTACTTATAGCACAATATTATTATGACTTATTTTCTTGTTTTGTATTTTGATTTCGAAATATTTTCTGCTTGTATTTTATATATTTGGCCATTTTTTTTCTATTGAAACTTAAAATCTATCTAGGATTACTCAAAGGTTTTAAATGATTTTCGAACAAGTCTGCCTCAAAGATTACCTCATCTGGAGCCAATTGAAAGCCAGGTTAAGGAAAAAGTACAAGAAGTCTCAACTGCTTTTCAGAATTTGTTAAATCGAATTGATCGCCTCAGTGATAAGTTTAGCATTCTATACAGCAAGCAGAGGAATTTTGCTGAGAGTCTCGAAAAAGCGACCACCTGGCTTTCTGGTATTCAAAAAACTACAAAGAAAGTTCTCGATGAGCCTACTGCTGCAGATCCTCGAGCTATCCAAGACCAACTGGATCGAGTTAAGGCACTGAACATCGAACTCATTCAACAAGGCCGACTTATTGATAATGCTAAGCAAAGTGCAAATGCTTTGCTAGATGCATTTGATGATTCAGATATCAGTCTCTCAGATAGGCGGGCTATTGAGAGTAAAGTGAAAAGACTAGAAGACGAGTATAACAATCTATGCAATGTTATGAATGGAAAGAGCAATGAATTGCAGATGGCTTTGTTGCATTCCCAAGATATTCAGGATGGACTTGACAGCATTCTTAAATGGCTGGATGATGCAGAATCTAATCTGAGAAATCAAAGTAGGCCTGTGAGTCTAATAAAAGAAAAACTGGAAGAACAGGTAAATAAATATTTGCCATTGATTTACAATTATTTTTCAACTCTTGTTCTTTGAATTAATTTCTTTAGAAAATTTTTTTGTTTGGATGCATCTGTGTTTTTTTTTTAAATTAGTTCTTTGTTGTTGTTTTTTTCTCAGATACAAACTCATAAAATGATGCTTTCTGACATTGACGGCCAAAAGTCAACTTTGGATGCTGTGAACGATTCTGCTCGAGAATTGCTTAATAGCTCTAATCAGAGATTAGCAAAAAAAATTGAATCCAAATTAAAAGAAGTCAATGTTAGATTTGAAAAACTTTGTGAGAAAGCTCAGAAAAGATCAGATTTATTAGAAGAGGTTAGTTTAAAATAGATTCTCCTTTTTTTTAAGAAAATGTTTTTTTATTATAGATAAAACAATGACATGGTTAAAGTAATTATAAATTTTGATATTCTACAGTTTTCTCGTGATATTTTATTGTCTATTATAAGTACCAAACACAATTTTGGTTTAAAACATTTCTCTAAATTTAGCATGTTTTTGTTTGTATAAGTCTGGATTATTTTTGCATTACATTACATGCACTTATTGTGTTATATAGATTAAATTTATTTCATATAATTTTTAATGTATTTAATCGATATCAATTAATTAATTTCATGTATTGCCTAACAATAATTGAAAATTTTACCTGTTAAAAATGGATTAAAGTAATCATTTCAATGTAACTTTATATGCTATTCTACCCGATCTTAACTCATTTTTAAATATAAAAAAAAATATGAATTTCAAAAAATATGTATTTGGATAGAGAAAATATGTATTCCTTAGATGTGTCTAGCATTTTAATAACAAAATGTTGTTGTTTTACATTTCGGTTATATTTTAATAAACTTCCTTCTCCAAGGTCTGCAAAGCATTGAGTTCTTTCTCTTCAAGTGCCAACAGATTTGAAGAATGGCTTGCTGCAATGTTTGAGCTCACTCGCAAGAAGGATTTTGATAGCAATATCGGCGAAGATATCATCAATCAGAAAGAAGCCAAAAGTGAAGAATTTGAGGAAATACTTCGTTCAGGAAAGACTCTTGTGAATAAGCGAGATGTCACAGACACAGCTGTGATTAAAGATCGCATGAGAGCCTTGGAACAGCAGTGGAAGGAGTTGGGGGATTTTGTAGCTGAGCAAAATCGCAGAAATAAAGAGAAAATAGAACAGCAATCTGCCTATGAAGCCCTCAGGGCAAAAGTCTTGGAATGGCTCCTCTCGATGGAATTCAAAGTTGATGGTCTTGAACCTGTGGCTTTGGACAAAGAAGTTCTTCGTCGACAATCTATGGAGATAAAGGTTTGCATCTTTTTGGAATATTCTACAGTTTTAGTATAGAATTTTTATTACTTATAATTTCAAAATTTCTAAGTATCTTACTATTCCTCCCCCCTCCAGGCTCTTGTTAAAGAACATTCGGACTATGGACCTACGATAGACAAAGTTAATGATCTTGGAAATAGCTACGATGCTGTTTTAAGAGGAGAAAATCCCAGACACTTCTCTGGAAGCCCCACAAGAAAGTCTTCCAGTCCAACAAGAATGTCTCCAACAAGTATGTAATCAAGGGGTTATATAAAGATCTTTGACTAATAATTATCATTATTTGCTCAATTCGAGCATAAGAATAATCAATTAATGATTTACATTTGTTTAAAAATTATTTCAGAGCATCGACGATCTCCTGATTTTGGATCTCCTTCAGGAAGAGGTATGCAAAGTCCACT
Organism: Argiope trifasciata; assembly: GCA_026543055.1. NCBI lineage: Eukaryota > Metazoa > Arthropoda > Arachnida > Araneae > Araneidae > Argiope > Argiope trifasciata. The sequence goes on along the minus strand of JAPMOQ010052775.1, from coordinate 1,232,733 downwards.
TTCAAGCATCTCCAGTGGTTTCAGTAGCTCAAGGAATTCAGCAGATAATTTGGGTGGCATTGAAGGTATTGGACTATAATTTAAATGGCTCTGTTTCTAACAATGAATTGAAATATCCTAATGTGATCAATGCAATAATGCAAAAACTATAAATTTTAAAAAATAACTAATTGTTTTGATAGAAAAAGATGGTTTATTGATTATTCCGCACACTTTAGATTACTTTCACAACTTCTATGAACTACATTGAAACAACTTTTGAATAGAAACTAAAGTAAATATTTCTAATCCTAGTTTCTGAATTTATTTAAATTAAATATTTTTTATTCTAAACTAGTTTCTTTTAAGGAACTCTTTCAATTTTACTATCATTAAAGAAAAAAGATAATAAAATGCTAAGATTTATTATTCTTTAGCTGCCATTTTAAAACATAATGCTATTTTCTGTTTGTTTGTTTGCTTATTTATAAGTTAAAAAGTTAAAATCAATAGGTTAAATTTTTTTTCATATAATTGATAGTATTTCAAAATAAATATTTTTTTATTATTATCTTAAATACCCAGAAGTTGTCTTCTAATTGTAATATGAATTTATTTCCAACAGATTTGAGCCCAATCCAACAACAATTAGCTGAAATAAACCACAGATATAGTCTTATAGGCATGAAATTATCCGACCGAGCTCAAGAAATCAACTCTTTTACTGATGAAATTAAAATTTACATGGATGCACTGAAAACACTTTTGAGTTTTGTACAAGGGAAAGAAAGACAAATGCCCAAAGATCCCCTCCCCATGAATAGAGACCAGGCTGCAAAACAACTGCAGGCATTGAAGGTGGGTCGTTTATTTCTTTAAAAGATAATCCAAAAGTATAATTTTAAGCACTGAATATTGTATTATATCGATTCAGCTTAATTTTGAGTTCTTTTGAATATGTAGTTCTTATCAAATATTTCATTTATGTGTTGTATTATGCACGAGTTTTTTATTCTTGAATATAATATTAATATCGAAGTATGTAATAGATTGGTGAAGTGTTATACTAAAATTATTAATTATATAATTGTGAATATGATAATAATAATTAGTAATTATGTGAAAATCAATTTTTTCATCAATAATTATGTGTAACCATAACAGTGTAAAATTCAGAAGCCTAAAATTCCCTTACATAATTATTTTTATATAGCTAATTCAAAAAAAAAAAAACATTTTTACACTTTTCTTTTGTATTTTGTCAAAACTGAAAATTCTTAAGAAATTAATTATTGTATATCAATTTTTCTTATTAAATTTGTAATCGATATTAACCTTGTTTATTAACCAGCAGCACACCAATCGTACTTCAATAATTAAAACTAGCTTTTTAAGAACTTACTGCAGTCAAATGAGGCAGCCTTATTTTGAATTTTAAACATAAAGTACTTTGATTGGTTAAAACAAAGTGGACAAAAATGGTAAAATCAATTAAGGCAATTGCTCTAGTTTTTGAGGCTGAGAGATGTTAGTTTTATTTTGCAATGCATCGCATAAACGGACGGCAGTGATGTTGGAGAAGCCGACCGTTGATACTGACGATCCTCTCAGGGAAGTAAGTTTTGCTATAAATTCAGTTCAGTAATTGCGGCTATTCAGGTTTTTCTCGATAGAAAATTTATTTTGAAATGAAATGCTTCCGAGATAAATGAAAACTAAACTGGAGAGTTGTGGAGGTCAGACGACCCTCCAGTGATCATGAGCTTTCATACGCCACTAAAAATGGCAGAAGCTTTATCGTCTTTTGATTATCTTAAATGAATGAGTTCATATCTCCACAACAAAAGGGCTCTACAGACATTTTATTGGAGGTGACCAAGTGTAGATTCTACCTCTTCTATTTAAAATATAAATAACTATAAAAGTTAGGGTATTTTTTTCTTATAAGAGGTAAATTCTTTTATTAAAGCATGCTTTTTTTCTTTGTATGTGTGTGTTTCTGTGTGTTGCAGAATATCTAATTTCCAATTTATTTCAGGCAATTCAAGATGATATGCAAGAAAGGCAGTTGGAAGTAGACAGATTAAAAGCCCAAACAGACGATTTTGTTCGCCGGAAACCATCTACTCCTGGTATTGACAACTTGCAGATGCAAATGTCTGATCTGAGTAAGTTCCAAAGCCTTTTGCTTTTTATTATTTTTTAACTTCTACTGTAAGATCGATTATAACTATATAATCAAAAGGTAGAAACTAAAAACAAGTTGTTTTTTTCCCCCAGTGCAAAGATGGAATGAATTGTTATCAACAGTGAAAGATAAAGCAAAATTCTTACAAGATTTTAAAGACTTCCAAGATTCTCAGGATGCAATGAATAATTGGTTGGGACAAAAGGAAAAGATGTTTCAAGTGCTTGGGCCCATTGCATCTGATCCTCGTATGGTGAATGCACAGATTCAACAAGTTCAGGCAAGTATTCTATTTAAAAATATGTAGATTATTTGTTTAGAGCTTTTAGTTTTGCAAATTGAATTTAAATTTTTACTCCCTCTTCCCTCAAATATATTTATCTTAAAAGTTACCAAATTAAAAATATTTTGTTTCTTAATTTTTCATAAAATATTATACCTCTGAAGTTTTTGTCTCTATAAAAAGTATTTTCTTAGGTTTAGTTTTTTTTCTGATTTATTGTTCGTGATTTTAAACGCTCTGAAATAATTATTTGACTATTTTTATTATATGATTTGCTTAGGTTTTGAGAGATGAGTTTACCCACCAAGAACCAGTACTGAATAAGAGTCGAGAATGTGGGCATGCTATCTTGGATCATCTGGATATAAATAGCCCTGCGGCCAAGAAAATCCGAGAACAGTTGCAAAACACGAATCTACGCTGGGATGATTTAATGAACAAACTAACAGATAGAGAAAAGAACCTTGACGCTGCGGTCGGTGCCACCAAAGACTTCCAAGACAGTCTCAACAGACTGCAGGATCGTCTACAACATATTTCAGATGAATTCGATCATCTTTCTGAAGCTGGATCTGATGCGGAAGACCAACTTAGAAAATTAAATGTAAAGCTTTCTATATTTGACAAATGTTTGATTGTTGACTTTCAAAATTTTTTCCATATTTGAACTTTTTATTTCCTTCCTAGGATTTGGAAGAACAACTTGAAGATCTGAGACCACTTTTAGCTGATGCTGAATCTGTTTGTGAACAGTTGTGTGATATTCTTAGTGATCCTGCATCAAAAGCTGAAATAAAAAATAAACTGAATGGTATTGAAAAACAGTACAATAATCTCAACAGAAAAATGAGTATGCATCCTTTTATATTATTCAATGAGTTTTGTGATATAAATTTTAGATTAAATTGTTTTAAAAATTTAATTTCCCATTTTTTTAAATAAATGATTTAGATTTAATATTGGATTTTAGGTAATAGAAAAGCTGAATTAGAATCAGCACTCAAAGAAGACAAAGACTTTTTTCTTTCATTTGATCGCATCCAACAATGGCTCGATGACATGGAAAATCAGCTGTCCCGTGAATTCTCCATATCTGCTGATCAAGATGTTCTCAAGCGTCAAGTTCAAGATTTCGAAGTACTTTTTTTTATTTATTTAAATAAAATAATATTGCATTTTTGATAGTTAAAAAAATCTGCTCTAAAAGATTAAATGCAAAAGCATTAATGTATAATTAATTAAATTAAATGTTAATTAATGTATTATTAAATGTATAATTGCATATAAAAACCAGACATTTTAAATGTTACTTTTCTTTAGATAAATAATAAATGAAAGAAAATGCTTAGAAATTAAACAATCCTCCTTGATTATTCAAACATGTGTTTTGATTATGATTTCAGAAAAAATTATGATATATATTTATTTATTTTACTCTTATAATTAAAATAGATTTATAATGTAATAAAATGAGTAAATCTTAAATTATGTAGTAGCTTCCTTAAATGAAGTTTACTGATTGCTGTCATTCTCAAGACAGGACTTTGGAGAAATGTTTGCAGATGTGCACTGATGATGATCGCAGAAACCCCAAACCACTCTTGCATCAGAAATTATATTGCATACTGTTCTGTTCCATAAATGTATGGAGAAATGTTCAACTAGCTTGATAACGGATAATGATGCCTTATTTCATGAGAAGGCAAAAACACATAGGTAACAAAGTACAGACAAAGCATATTCAAAAACAGAACTTGCAAAAATATATAATATATGAAAAGCAAATCAATATTAAACAACTATAAAGGGCACAGAAAGAACTAGATGAAAATCCTCTCTCCCAAAAGAGAAATCTCTCAGCTGATTGGCTTTAGTTCTCCCTCACCTCACCCAACTTTTGTAGTCTTCATGAAAGGGTTCGGAATCCTCTAAAGCGATTTCATATCTTGATTCTTAATCGAGCCAGAATTCATGTCATGTTGGGAACCTGGTTTGATTTTCAATTTCAGTTGTCTTTTCTCTCTTATAACATACTTAAAAGTGAGTGTCTCCTAAACCATTGGGACTAAAATAGGTTTTATTTCTTCGCAGACATTTCTTTCCTCTGTTATGTAATGCGCTATATATATAATTAATTCATTCTAACAGATTTACATTCCTCTTTCTGATTGCATTTGAAAGATTTTTTGTATTGCATTTGTAAGAAAAAAGTCAGAAAAATCCTGATTTGAAAATGAAACATGCATGAGTATCTTGTTTTTGGACATGCGCGTATGTGTAATCATTGTGAAATCTGCCTTTTTGGATGCTTTTACTCAGTTGCCACTTGCACACTTTTCCAAACTATGCATGTGACAGTTCACTGGAAAGCTTTTGCCCCCTTTTTCATCCACATAGCTCAAATATATTTGAAATGGTTATTTTGTTATTATTTCAAGTCAAACAGAAATTGGTTTCTCTTTCCAACCATCTTTTTTGTAATAAATTATGTATCCAATCTTATAATAAAAGCTGTTAAATCATTGATCAATCTTTTATTTGCATTAACTATGTTTTTGCTTAATTTTGTGTTTGTAACTAATTAAATTGTATAGAAACTTCAATAATTTTTGAATTTTTAGAGAAATTTAAATTTGTGTTATATTTTTAAAAATTGTCTTTTGTACTTAGTCAAATTTTGGATGTAATTGACGTATGATTGTTTTTAAATAGGGAGTATATAAACAAGTTCTTAATAAAGAGCATGAAGTGCACATACTAATGAGTAAAGGAACAGAAATGCTTTCCAAAGTGACTCGAAAAACAGATGCTGCCCAGCTGCAGAGTAAAATGGAAGGTACAAAGCGTCAGTGGGAGAAAGTTCGAAAAGCAGCTAACGATAGGTAAGATATAAAAACTGTTTTATCTTAATTTTTAATTAAAACGTGTTGTATTTTTGATAGATAATTTTGAACTTTTTTTTAATCCTGAAAGCTCTTTAAAATTGTTATGAGAAAACATGAAATGATTGCATGTGTAACCATGGATTATTTTAAATATTTTCTTTAATAAGTTTCCTATTATATCAGTAATTATAAATTATTTCAAAATAAATAATAAGCCATTTACTGTTTATAAACCAAAATATATGTGATTTTTTTTGGTCTTATATGCAAAACATATAATTTTTGTTAATATCTTAAGCTTTGGAATGCATTTCTTTGAGTGTTTAAAAAACAGAAGTATTTGAACTGCCATTTCCTGGGAACTTTTTCCATGGTATCTTCAATTTTAGGCAAAACTAAAATGTTTTGCAACGCTTGTAAAAATCGATTATTGATTTATTCTTTATATTATGAGGAACTTATAATATTAGGAAAAGTATATTTTTTTAATAGCTTTGTGATTTTTTTTTTTCCTTCTTTTCTCTAAGGCACACTCAACTATTGAAATGTACCGAAAATTGCAAGAAATATCATACCTCACTAAATTCTTTCAAATCCTGGTTCTGCAAATGCGAAGACAAAGTTTATAATCTTCAGCCTATCAGCTTCCAGCGGGCACAGTTAGATAAGCAAGTGAAAGAAATTCAGGTAAAATTTTCTCTTACTAAAAATGTTTATATATATATATATATATATA
>JAPMOQ010052775.1:1139241-1226262 GCA_026543055.1 Argiope trifasciata | reverse complement strand
TCAAAAAAACTTTTCTTTGTATATGATATTTATCTTGTTATAAAAAGTGATTCACCATTGATTTGAATTCTTTTTATAATGACATTTTATTGATTAACATATGTTTTTACTAACTTATAATTCTTTTCAAATTGATATGTTTTAAATGTACTATTGTTCATGTATTTCTCCTCTGATTATGTAAATGAAAAGTTGCAGATTCTTATCTGGAATAGCATGGTAGTTAAAATCAAAAATTAAAATAACCAATAAATTTTAATTTTTGTGAAAATGCTTAATTTAAAAGAAATACTTATTTAAAAAACTAAAACAAAAGAGTAATACCTTAGACTCAAATCATTAATTTTATAAACTTGTTTAATTACAGTGTATAAAAATTTAAAACTATCAGTTAGTTGAGAGTTTATAGTTATTAAACTTTTTGAAATTAGAGAATTTTTTGAAATTTCATACATTTATGAAATTTGAATAAGAATTTTAATATTTTTAAAAGGAAGTTAAAAATGCTTCATAGTTTTTTTCTGTTATTTGTACTTTTACAATTGTTCAATTTTGTAGTTTGTAATGTGTGTCACATTGATTTTTAAAGCAAAAAATAGAATTATTATTATTTTTCAGTATATTTTTAAAATTAAGAAAGAACATTTCTTCTTTTTCTAGGCAATCAAAAATGATTTAATCAAACACTCCCAAGAATTTGAAAATACTTGCACATATGGTGAAGTTCTAATCTCATGCTGCGATACTGATGTGCAAGATATCAAAGAGGATATTACTGATTTGAAAAAGAGATGGGACAGACTTAACCATGGTAATAATAAGAAATTTTAATATTTATTCAACCAATGCTATAAAAATTTTGTTTGTTTGTTTTTCTAAGGTTGTTATTTCCTTTCATTACAGAAGTTACTCAGAGATCACAAGCTTTGGATGACATTTCTCATAAATTGAATGTCTATCAGGATAAAGTTCGAGATGTCAATCATTCCTTACACCGTCTAGAGGACAGACTTTTGTCCCATGATGCTTTGGGAGATAGCTCCAGAGATCCAAAATTGCTGGCAAGAATGAAGGTATATATTTAATTATCTTTTAAATGTTCTTAATTTGAATATTTTTGCAACTTTTATCATTAACGTGTAATGTTATGATAATTTTATAAGAAATATTTCTATTTAACAAGTATGACATTCTTTTGCTAAATTCGTTGTACTGTTTTAATTCTAGACCCTACTTGATGTATGCGATTTATATATATATATATATAATATGCCCTTTCCTTTTAGGCATTATTGTCAGAAGCGGGAGATGTGAAACGACAACTGGACACATTAAAAGACTATGTGCATGTGCTAATTTCTGAAGCTTCTCCGTCTGTTGTGACATCACACATCACAGATGAAGTGGATGATTTAGAAAATCGGCATAGACTTTTAACTCTAAAATTGGAAGACAGGTGTAATGATCTAGAGTCTGCATCTGAAATCATATCTCATTTCAATGTGAGTAACTACAAATAACATTTTGTAACTTTTCTTTTCAAATCATTATGTGTTTTTAAAAATGAAAACACATCATATGAATATTTTGTATGATATTTGAGTATAGGGATAAAACTTCTCAATATTTTCATTGTTGGTTATAGTGAAAAGTCCTTTTTTTCCTAGAATAAAATGAAAGAAGCTCATCTTGATTTAAATCATCTAGAAGAAGAACTGGATGATATGGCACCAATTGCCAGAGATATAGACACTTTAACAACTCAGATTAATCAAATCAAGGTATTTTAGATAATCTGTTAGACAATCTGCTATATGTGAAATCTTTTATTAGCAACCATTTATTGTTTTTATTGTTTTTTAGAATTATTTACATAAATTGAAACGTTCTAGAGAAGATTTTGAGGATGTTGAACATCAGTGCCAAGATATAATAACACATGGATACACACCTGATCCAAAAGGATGCAGAAATCAGGTATATTCTATTATTAATTTATCAGAAAATGCCTTGAAATTGCTGAGAAACTAGATATATCATTTGTTGATAAATTCTTTCAAGTCATTTATAATAATGTTTTAATTTACTATGGAAATGGATAATTCTAGCTGGACAGCCTCCAGCGTCAGCTAATCCGTCTGGAAGAACGTGCCAAGACTAGGGATAACAATTTAGATGCCATGTTCAATAGACTAGAAAAATTCTATAATGATTACAACCATATCAATCATGATTTGGATGAAACTGTGGATGAGGAACATTCTTTTAAAACAGTGGGAGGAGAAGTGGATGCCATACGATCACAGCAAGAAGAATTTAAGGTAAAAACTTTTTTTAAATATTATCTAGTAATAATTATTATTAAAAAATGCATCATAATTGAAAGTTCTTTTTAAAAAGTTTGAAACAATTAAAAAAAATTTTTAATTAAGAGATTTTTTTTTAAATGAGCAAAATATTAATTTTCACCCCTTTGTGTACATTATAGTTCTAAATCTATGATGATCCATTCAGATGTAAATATATTTCAACACCACCAACAACAAAAAGTAAATTTTTAAACATTAAGGATTTCTTTAAATGTACTTATTATTTTGTGCTAAGAAAGAGTAAAATTTGTATTATTGTAAATCATAACTTTGACATGTAGTGTTGTATCATTGATTCTGTAATTTAATTGTCTATAAGCAATAATTGTGAATCTAAACTTATCATTAAATTATTTTATTAATGTAAAATTACATTAGTGCCTTATATATTTAGAAAATATTAAAGTGAAACGTCAAATATGTCCATTGCATTTATGAGAAACATTTAAAATCCATCAATGGAATAAATCATTTAAATAAAATAAAAAATAAGTACTTGCTTCAAAAATTTAGCAATGGCATAATTGAAAACTTTGCACCTTGTGTTTATAGTAAAGTCCAGTTATTGTTGGGAAATTATTGTGAAAAGAAAAAAAATAATTGGTTCTTTCAAAATACATGTGAATGTAGCTAATCATATAATACTGGTGTATTTGAAATAATGCAGCTCATAACAGTTGCATTTGTAGTATTTTTTTTTTGTATTGATATATGAATTTCTTCTTGTATTTATTCAGCTATACCACAGAGATCGTCTGGAGCCTTTAGGAAAACAAATTGACAACATTAATAAGATTGGACAAGGTCTCATTCAGTCTGCCTCTGCGGGTGTCAATACATCTATCTTGGAACATGATCTTGATACGCTTAATGATAAGTGGAACGGCCTTAAACAAAGGGTAAGAAAAAAATTCAATATAAAATTATTTAGTGTGGACTACATTGTTCAAATTAATTTGGACAAATAAAAAAATGGTTTTTTTTCTTTCTTAGCTTTTAATCATTACATACTTTAAATAGACTGACAACTCTCTGCATTGGTACAAAGTATGTCCTCCTTTAGCAAAAATAATTTCCTTAACATGTCTTGGCACTGACTTTACTATTGTAGTGCATATGTTTCCATCGGCATGGAATCATACTTTTAAATCACTTTTTATCATTTATTTTGTTGTCAAGCAATTCATCTCCTTTTCTTTTTGGAGATGATGATCCAAAATCTTGTAACTTTTTCTCTAGATTCTTGGTTTTCCCACCAATTCATAGAAATACATACACTAAGAGATTGTTTCAGAATGTTTCCTCAAAGTAATGTCCACCTTTGAACGTGCAAACGTATTAAAAGGGATGTAATATTATAATCACCTGCTGCCATTTAAAAGGCTCCTGACTGAACTACTGAGATCAGTCAAACAAATAAATTAAACCAAAGATTGATCTGTCATGCTACCACTAGGCATGCTTAACTGGTTTGAGGCAGTTAGGGGTCATATTAGTAATCACATACCAACTTAGGCAAGAAAAACAGGTTTGTCTCATTTAGAATTGTATGTATTTTGACTGTGCAATGTAGAACATGGCTAATTTGAAGTTAAAAAGACTACTGTAAAAAATCGACTTATGAAGGAAAACCAGTGGAAATGGTTCCTCCAAAACTTTTTCTCATTCCCTCCAGTAAAAATGTTAAACCCCCATTAAAAAAAAGAAAGAAATATGACCTGTTGTGCATGGTATTGACATGTGACAATTACGAAATATCAATCTTGCCATGAATTTAGATTTTTATTTTTATTATTATTATTACTAAATCTATTATATGCAGGATGGCCAGCCATCCACGAAAATCGGAAATGTCATAAAATTCCGGAAAGTTGAAAAAATCGGTGAAATTTGTTACAAAACTGGAAAATTTTATCAAATGTGATAATTTACTGGTTTTTTTATCCCTTCCCTAATGTAGAATGAAATATTCTTGGCAACTTATAAAAATTAAATTTTAACTGATAATCTAAACAGACTATAGAAAAGAAAGATTGTATATATGTATAAATATGTATCTTTGTCAAAATTTTGGTTTGCTTTTTTACCCCCCAGAACGTTAAGTTATTGACGTAATTAGCAAAATTTCTTTTGCATACCTTGCGAAAAGTTGCCTAACTAGGAGAGTTTTGCTTACTCTTCATTACCGGTTAACTGCAATTAAATCCATGATAAAGAATCATATTAAAACACTGGGCATGCTTTTTTGAATTATAAAATATATTTAAGATTATTAACATTCCTTTTTATGGAAACATTACTGAATATAGAACATTAAAGTAGAGTAAAAAATGTGTGCATTTAAGTTTATCTCTGTCGTGTGTATCTTTAGTTCCAGTTTCATTTCAATTTTTGTACTGATTGCATCATCCAAGTTGCCAATTTATTGCATCATTTGGACGGGATGATGAAGAAATACCATTTGATGTCGAGGAAATATATTCCAATTTGAACAGAATGCATTGTTCATCATCTCCAATGAATTTATGAGCTTTAAAAAATTATTTATTTATAATCATAGAGGACGTGTGAACAACTAATTTAATTAATAAGAATGACTAAGACATAAAAACAATTTTATGTTTTAAATTTGAATTACAAATGTTTTAACATTATGTAATAAGAAATTCAAGATAATAAAAACACTTCGATAATAATAGAGAAAATGCTAAATTGAAGAATTAGTCAAATTCCATTTATATGTTTTGTCATTAATTTATAAGAAAATTTATAACTTAAATCAGTATTAGTTACTTACAGTTTTTCAGGTAACAAGAAACCTTATCATTTAGATACTTATCTACAGGAGAATTGTATATATTTGATAGAATTGTTGTTTAATATTCTTTATTATTGTGCATATATGTTGTAAGCCTGTTTTTATACACTTTTGCATTTTCTAGTTGAACTTCATGTACCTATGTTATATTAATTTTTAACTAGCATTCAATTTCTTTAAAAAAATATTTAAAAAATGAAGAAATTGTTAAAAGAGTTTTCTTAAATGCTTGTGTAATATGTTGTAAAGAAGTCTGATCCAATTTCTATCATTGACTTGAAAAATTTGAAATTAAAAATTTTGGTGAAAAAGTGAAGCAAAAGTAATTCTTCTAAATATTTTGTTATCTTTTTGAAAGAATTAATTATTTCTTCTGGTAAAAGTAATTAAAAGGTTAATTTAACATTTCTTAATATAACTATTAATATAGTATTTTTAAAAATATTTAAATAATAATGCATTTTAAAAATTATGTTAAAAATTCCTCTTTCTGTTAGATGAATGATCGGGAAAGGAAACTGGATATAGCTTTCCTGCAGTCTGGAAAATTTCTGGAAGCTCTTGAGGGTCTCCATAAATGGTTGGAAGACACTGAAGAAATGGTGGCCAATCAAAAACCACCTTCAGCTGATTACAAAGTGGTTAAAGCTCAGTTGCAAGAACAAAAGGTAAACTATTTATTGAAGCTCTGAAATTAAAAATATTATTACATTTATCAAAATATTGTTTGTTGAAACAAACTTTTAGTTTTTTCTCAATAAGATTCTGACAGATATTGCAGAGAAATAAAATGTGCTGATCCATTTTTGTTCTTTTAGTTCTTGAACAAGCTGCTGTTAGATCGACAAAACAGCATGTCTTCTTTAATGCAGATGGGCAATGAAATAATGAAAAATGCTGAACCCTTAGAACGTATGCAAATTGAATCTCAGTTGGCTGATCTCATGCAGAGGTTTGATGAGCTGTCCAATTCTGCTCAGGAGAGGACTGATGCTCTTGAAAGAACCATTCCTGTGGCAAAGGACTTCCAGGATCGAATTGTTCCTCTGGAGGAGTGGTTGGAACAAACAGAAAAGAAACTGGCTGCTATGGCTACTATCCCTACAGATCAAGACAAAATTCGCCAGCGTATGATAGAACATGAGGTAAATCAAGTTTTTATATGGTTAAATTGTATATCCTTGAACAATTGATTTAAATATTTATGTTAAAAATTTGGAATTTTTGTTTTGTGGATATTTTAAAATTATGATTAAGAGCTGTGTATGTAATTTTGTGTATAATTTTATTTATATTTCAGTTAGAGTTTTAATTGAAATTGGGAAAAAAATACTATTTTGTTTTCTATCATTTAGATAAAGTATGTAGTTGATCGTTAGCAACAGATATTTTAATGTGGAAATATCTAACATTCTTTAAATTACTTACCACAAATACCGAAACTTGTTTAAATTTCAAAGTGATTTGCCCCTTTAATTTATTGTGAAAAAAATTCTCTTTAATAAAGATGATAGTTATTTAAAAAAAAATTTAATTGTTTCTTAATTTTACTTCATTAATGCAGCCATTTGTAATTTTGCACAAAATAATACTTATTCATTTTTAATCATGTTGCAGGCATTGCATGAAGACATAATGGATCACAAAGAAGCTTTTGAAGAACTTACAGAAGTTGCCCAAACTTTGATGGGTTTGGTAGGTGATGATGAAGCACAGATGGTGGTGGAAAAATTACAGGATGCCACCAACCATTTTGCGAAGGTGGTTGAGGACAGTGAGCATATTGGACAACTTTTGGCAGAAGCATTCCAAGGATTGGGTTCCTTCAATGTAAATTACGAGGATTTGATGGCATGGATTGATGAAATGCAGTCACGGTTTTCACGATTTAGGATTCTGAGTGTCTATGTGGATAAGCTGCAAGAGCAACTGGATGAACTTGTTGTAAGTTATATACTACTATGTTTATATGCTACTTAATAAAATATATTATTTCTTTTAGAAAAGTCTTTTAGAATATATTTATATAGAAACAATTTCTTTCATTTTTAATTACCTCTCATATATTTACTAGGTCTTATAAAATCAAATTCATTCTGAAAATATTTAAGAATATTTTAATACTTAAAGTCTAAGTTATATCAATTTTTTATTACAAAATTTTTTAAAACAATCTTTGAATATAAAGATTTTAATATGATTCATATCATTAACTTTAATAATACCAAAGTTATGTAATTTAAGATTCTCATAGTTAATATGCCTTTTTACAAAACATATTTTCTGAATTTTCTTCTTTTTTGGCATAACATTTTTTTGTTTCACTGTTCTGCAGGAACTGAGTGAGGAAATTGCTGATCACCAGAAGCAAGTTGATGATGTTACTAATGCAGGCCAGGACATAATGAAACATGCTTCAGGTTAGAATTTCTAATCATATTAGGATTTTGTAATGTACTGGTATAGCATGATTTCTTCCTGTAATAAAAGGATTCAGTTTTAAAGTGGAAAATATAATTGAGTATAATGACATTCAATTATATACATTACCATTAAGGACATTCAATTATATACATTCAATTACCAACAATAAAACAGTTGAGTGATAACGATGCAATTTTATACTCAAATATAAAAACATTTTTTATAGGAGATGATGTGATAAGAATGAAAGAAAAATTGGATACATTGAGTATAAAATTTACTGATCTCACCAGTCGAGCTGCTGATAAGCTGAGACAAGCCCAAGATTCCTTGCCTTTGGTGCAGAACTATCATTCAGCTCATGAACGAATAACTACATGGATGGACGTCACAGAAAGGCAACTGAAGAACCTTGAAAATGTTGGGCTCTCTAGTCAAGAAACAATTATTCAGGTTCGGGCGCATTTTACTTTTTTTTTTTTAAACAAGCGTTGTTGATATTTTATCTTTACTAATATTATATGATTCCATTTTTAGAGGCTAGAAGGTGAAATTCAGGAGTATAGACCTCTGGTGGAAACACTGAATCATCTGGGTCCTCAGCTGTGCCAGATGTCGCCCGGTCAGGGAGCAGCAGACATTGAGAATCAAGTGTCTCGCGTCAATAGAAGGTTTGATACAATCTGTGAACAAATTCAAAGGAAAGCAGAAAGAATAGATTTGTCGAAACAAAGAAATGTTGAGGTTTGTGTTTGTTTTGAATTCCTTAATATTACTTTTTAAATGGCGCATGCTACTAAAAAACGTCTGTTGGACTTATGGTGCATAATTTGAATTTTTAGGTTCTTGGTGATATTGAGGATCTTTTGGATTGGTTTCATGATGTTGAAAAACAACTTATGCAAGCTGATCCTCTATCTGCAGATCCTGACTCCTTAGCTGTGATGTTGAAAGAACAAAAAGTAATTTCAGCAGCTTTAATTACCAATAGGCATGGGATCTGTCAGTTGTTTGCACTTAACCATGTAAATACATGGATTGAGCATAAATCTTAACATTTAATTTTTATCTTGGGGTTTGGTTGCTTTGCAAAATGGTAAATTAATAGAAGGAAAAAAATATTAAAGTAGTTTTATAAAATCTAAATCGGTACCCTTAATAATAAATATGATGTTAATATGTTAAAATACAAGCTCTCTTCTGTAGTAGTGATTAAAAAATTGGTACATCTGTGAAATGTAATTAGCTTGACATAAAGAAGTAAAAATCGATAAAATAGCAAATGGTTTTCATTTATATAGACAGTTGCTCTAGTTTCTGATTAACATCTAATTCCTGTAGTTCGTATTCATATTGTATATTATCTGAATACTAACTGCATATAATATAAAAAGTTTAATTTTATACAAGTTTTAAATGAACATAATTTAGGATTATTGATTATAACATAATCAATATCAAACATCAGGTGGAAGGAAAATTGATAAATGTTGAATATTCTGAAAAAAAAATTAATTTTGCCTACTTATTAAATCATCCTGTGTGTTCAATATGTTATTTATTTCAAAAAGTTCTGATAAATTTAAAGAGAAAAATGTAGTTATTAAAAAATTATGTTTCCTACAACATCAAAAAAAAAATTAGGTGTATGTAAAATTAAATAATTTTACTGACTTTTAAAAATGTTTTGATGAAATCTGTTTGTTAAACACTTTTTCACAGAGTTAATTTTGTATTTTCTGCTGGTTATTGTAAATTGAAGACTTGGAACAGCATTCCAGAGAAATGCTTATCATTTATTTTATTTAAGTTGAAGATAAGAATATACATAAAAAAAAGAAGAAAAAAATGGCTTTTTGAGTGCCATGATTTTGTAATGCTTACTAGTGGAATGAATTTCTCCCTGTAGGCCTTAAACGAAGAAGTCAGCAGTCAGAAAGGCCGTGTTCGAGATATCCTCTCTGCTGCCAAAAAACTAATACGAGAATCCAGTGCTAATGACCAAGCTGAAGTGCGGGATAAAGCTGATGAACTGAAGGATGTTGCCAACAATGTGGCTACTCTATGTGGAGATCGTCTTTCTTCTTTAGAACAAGCATTACCCTTGGCTGAACATTTCTTTGAAACCCACGGGGATCTGTGTCAGTGGTTGGATGATATAGAAACCGAAGCAGAGCTGCTTGAAACGCCAGCTTTGAATGCACACCAAATTAAGAAGCAGCAAGATCGAAATAAGGTAAGGTCTTAGAAGGTATTTTGTGTGAAGAATTATAAAGATAACTCCTTCATGTATCATTTATATAGTGTTACATAAATAATTCTATTAAATATTTTTTCTTTCACGACTTCCCAAACCTGAGGACATGAAAGTCTGCTTAGAAGTTGATTTAAGAATTAACCTTAAAGCAAATCAATGATGATATAAACAGATCTATTAAGCTGACAATTTTGGGATTCCTTTCTATCTTGTAAAATTTCTTACTATTAAATTAACCAATTATCATAAAATTACAAAAGTATAATATAAAGGTTTCTTACTTATTTTTTTCTAATTAATAGCATATTTTTATTGCAGTTGTTCAAATTCACTTATCTTGTATTGATATAATTATATCTTTTTAAACAATATAAAACTTTATATATAAAATTTCCTTTGATTTAGGCCCTAATACAGTCTGTTAATGAACACAAGGCATTGGTAGATAAACTCAATAAAACGGGATTTGCTCTTAAAAAACTGTGTACACCAAAAGAAGGAATCCGGATTCAAGACATTATGGATTCGGATAATAGTCGCTACAATGCATTGAAGGACATATTGAGAGATCGACAGAATGCACTGGAAGAAGCAATGCAAGCTACATCCCAGGTTAATTTCTTGTATTTAAAAAAAAATAACTGATTTTGTTTATAAATATTTTTAAATGGTGAAAATTTCTTTTCTTGTTTTGCTTCTCATAATTACTCAGGACTGTATAAATAATGCTATTTAATCTTTCCAGTTTTCGGATAAGCTTGATGGTATGCTGAATTCTCTTAGCAACACTGCCGATCAGTTACAAAATGCTGAGCCTGTCTCGGCTCATCCAGAGAAAATCGAAGATCAGTTGAGTGAAAATCAAGCTGTGCTGCAAGATTTGGACAAGAGGTCGAATGCATTGGAAGCTGTGAAAAGAGCTGCTGACGACGTCATTGTCAAAGCTGGGGATGCCAGAGATCCGGCTGTCAAAGGTTCCTATAAATTAGGATTATAATAACTGTGTTTATAAGTAGCATTGGCAGGATGTGTGTGTGTATTTAATCCAAGGAAAAATTCTTTACTTTTCTTGTTTATTTTCACACACACAAATATATATATAGACAAAACATAGATGACGATCACAGGCATGCAAGGAAACACATTATATATTGAAATATATAAAGTGCCGCTAACAACGAGCGAACAAATGATACTTTTTTGCCGCTAACGATCGCGAGCGGGTGCCTGCATGCACCAGTTTCAACATTGGATGTGGTTGTTTACAAAAAAAAATCTCAAGAGCACTCCCCTCACATTCCAAGCACACTAATTTTATCCTTTCTAATATCAGTTCATAAAAAAAATTATGTTATTTCAATTTCAGTAATAAAAAGTTTTGTTCTGTTCCTTAATACCAAATATTAACATGTTTTAACATTCCAGAGATTACTTGCATTAAAGGCTGTGGTAGCCTGATTGGTAGAACATCACTCTCACCACCGAAAGGTAGCGAGTTCTGTCCTCGTCTCGACTGAAGACCACCTTGTTGGTTAATGGCAGTTGGGGCATGTTCAATAGGTTGTGACTGCAAAGTCCTCCAAGTTCCCTTGACACATGATACCTCTGGAGGTACTAAATCAGGGATGAGTCGGTCTCCAATTTGGATCTAAATTCTGACTTGTGGATGAAGAAATTTGATCACCGCCCCCTAAAAAGGGTTGTGTGATCGAGCAAAGTAGTACTTTCACCTTAACGGTGCTCATTAACAACGAAAGGCGCACGCTTCTGCCTTCATTCGAAAGAGCTAAATCTCATTCAGCTTTGGTATGACCAAATGGCATTAGACCCACTGCCACTTGCATTAAAAGAAGTAATTTCATTCTGAAATTAAAATTTTAAATGAAATTTAATGTTTGTTAAAGTGTTTTCTCAAAAAAGCCTCTGCCTATTTTGACTTGTTGCTGTTATTATAATTATTTGGAAACAGTGTATCGTACATCATATTTATAAACCTTATTTTTGAAAACTTTTTTTTTCTTCTTAGATATCAAACAAAAGCTGGACAAGTTGAATCAGCTGTGGGACAACATTCAGAAACTTGCCCGGAACCGAGGTCGATCCCTGGAGGACGCCTTGGCTGCAGCGGAGAGGTTCTGGGATGAACTCACTCTGGTCATGAAAGCTCTCAAAGAGCTTCAAGACAGTCTGAATGCACAAGAACCTCCGGCTGTGGAGCCAGGCGCCATACAGCACCAGCAGGAAGCTCTGGAGGTAATGTGTTTTATAGGCATATGCAGTCTTGAAAACATAATTTAAACCCATTTTGATGTGCAATTAGTGAGCGAAATTTTTAGCATTCTCAATCTCTTCATCTAGTATACATGTGATCAACATATATTTTTAATTTCTTGCACCCTTAATGTGAGAGAAAATATTTTAAAATTAATAATGTTTGCACATAAATTATAAATAATGCACTTTCAGCTTCTAAAGTTCCAACACTACATCTTTTGTTTTCTATAAATAGAAGAATGAAAGATAAATTGTTATTATTTCTTTAATTGCAAATCTTCTGTGTTGTATTAGTAATTGCCTTCATGTTAAGTTTTAAATAAACAATATGAAATAAATACAAATTATGCTATAAGAAACTTAGTAAAAATTTATTTTTGATGATGAAGTTTTATTTTATAAGCATCTTCCTTATTACCCTGGCATGTGCAATGTTAATTTTTAAATCCATTTTCACAAGTTTAAAAAAAAAGGTATTTCTTCTAAATGAGAATGTGAAACTAAGAAATTCTGATGATTATCGTCTTAGCATATCATAAATAATTAACCTGTGATCCCACATAAAAAAAAAACTTATTCTTATAATATGTGCCATCTACAAAAATAATTCTCTGTGATGAAACACTACATGCTTAACATATTTTTTTATTCTTTCCAAACATACTTAGTACATTTATCTTTGCTAAATATATCTGCATCTGTTTGATAAGAAATTATATATTCTAAATTGCTACAGCATTAAAAAATATATAATTCGGAAAATTTTTAAAAAGTATATATTATTTTTATGTAAAAATTTTGCCCTTTAAAAAAGTTAATTTTTAATGTGGTTTTTTTAGGAAATCAAACAAGAAATTGAGCAGACAAAGCCTGAAGTTGATCAATGTCGACAAGCTGGTCATGAGTTGATGCAACTCTGTGGAGAACCCGACAAACCAGAAGTTAAGAAGCATATTGAAGATCTGGATTCTGCTTGGGAAAATGTAACATCATTGTATGCCAAGCGTGAACAAAATTTGATTGATGCCATGGAGAAAGCCATGAATTTTCACGATATTCTTGGGGTAATTTAGATTTGTATTTCACTCTGTTGTCAATATTTTGTTTTGTTTTTTAGAAATGTGAAACTAATTTTTTCTTCTTCTTTTGCATATCATAGAATATATTGGAGTTCTTGGAATATGCTGAAGAGAAATATGCTAATCTTGGTCCTGTTGGATCAGATATCGAAGCTGTTAAAGGGCAAATTCAACAGCTGCAAGTAAGGGCAGTTTCATGCATTAGGGAATTTTCTGTTAATATGTGAAATACTTTTAAACATCTTTATTGAATTTATCTCATGTTTGTAAAAATGGAATTTTGTAATTAAATTCTTAATTGCTTCATGATGAGTTAGATTTTCAAAATTTTTACTTTATATATTCTGATGATACTACACTACTTTAATATTTTCAGAACTTAATTTTCATTTCACTTAATTAAGTCTTGATTCCATATTTGTGGCATTAATTGGTAATGTGTTTGAGAAGGGAAAAAAAATCGATTCATCTCATTTTTGACAATAATTTATAAATTTAAGATATTTTTATCATACCACTATTTATCTTTTTAAAACTGTTTTAAATTAGAATATTTTTAAAAAGCATGTTTATTTTTCAATAATGCTATGAAATTCATTCTAATTTCACTTAATTATACTGAAATGGTTATTGCAGGATTTTAAGCAGGAAGTGGATCCTCACATGGTAGAAATCGAATCATTGAATCGACAAGCTCAGGAGCTGATGGAGAGAACTTCTCCTGCTCAAGCGAAATCCATCAGAGAGCCTCTTGCCCAGATAAACAAGCGATGGGATGACTTACTGAAGGGCATCGTAAGCAGACAGGTATGCGTCATCATTCTATTATTACACTCTTAATATCATGTTTTGCTATATTAGATGGATTGAAGAAATTAAATCGAATGCATTCATCTGAGTTTTGAGTATATTTTTCTATCGATTCTTGCCTTATTACAGAGAGAACTAGAAAATGCTCTTCTGCGGCTAGGCCAATTTCAACATGCACTTGATGAGTTTATGGTTTGGATGTCAAAGACAGAAAAAACATTGGATGATCTCACTCCTGTTTTTGGCGATCCACAAGTCATAGAAGTGGAGTTGGCTAAGCACAAAGTAATGTTTTTCAAATATATAAATCATAATTTTGACCTTTTTTCTCTTATTATCTATTTATATATTTTTTAATAACAAAGAGTTTGCTATTTTAGCTTAAAAATAAAGCTGCTTTTTTCTGAATAGTAATTTTTATAATTAGTTAGCTTGCAAGTCTCTGTTTTTACTCTCAATAAATGCATAGTTGTTTTATTAATTATTTATTATATCATTATCTAGCTTTGTTAATAACAAAAACTTTAATGTAGGTATTGATGAATGATATTCAAGCCCATCAAACGAGTGTGGACACTCTAAATTCTGCCGGCAGGCAGCTGATAGAAGCCAATCGTGGAAGTGAAGATGCCAGCGTCACCCAGAGTAAACTGAACAAGTTAAATAAAAGGTGGCAACTACTACAGGATAAAGCTATGAATAGGCAGAATGAGCTTGAAGAAGCACTTCATGAGGTAGCTCTCTTATCCTTCTTTTCTTGTGATTAACAATAACATATTTTTGTTCTACAAGCAGAAATCATATTTCATATGGATGTCAGTTCAAAAATAATTTGTATTATATAGGCACAATTATTCAATCAAGAAATTCAGGACCTTCTCATGTGGCTGAGTGATATTGACAGTCAGCTAGTGTCTTCCAAACCTGTTGGAGGTTTACCTGAAACAGCCAGGGAACAACTCAATCGGTTCATGGTAAGTTATTAAGACTTTTTTTCACTTTTAAAAAAAATTGTATTGAATCATTGGGATAATATTTTTTTTAACTAAGTAGTAAACCATCAAAAATGTTAATATATTATTTCTTCATTTCTGAACTTTTTTTGCAAAAGTTAGTTCTAAGAGAAATTTGGGATAATGTTTCATAACTTTGGATCTAAAACTTCCTTTTCTTTATAATTTACATATGTGACAAGATAGTAAACATACACATGTCTTTGTATTTTTTCCTTTTTATCAAATGAATTATAGATTGGTTATTTTTGAATTAAGGATAATTTGGAATTGTGATATTGCCAATTATTTATAATTTTGAAGATTTTTTTTTTTCCATTTAAGATGCAGTTTTAGTTGCTATAAAAATAAGCTCTTAAATCTCAGAATTTAATTTTGATAATTGCTCTGTTTTGAATATTTTAATCTAAGTTTTGGTATAAATGAATAATATATATTTATTGTTACTTAATAATTCCTTGCACATTCTGAATGATATGATATATTGCAGAAAATATTTGTCAAGTGATTTTTCATATGCATGATTTCAGAAATTATATGTTATTTTTACATTTTTGAATACGTCTGATTTTTTGTATCATTACTAGGAACTCTACAACGATCTTGATAATAATAAGCATAAAATTGATTCAGTACTCCAGCAAGGTCAAGATTATTTGAAGCGCTCAAACGAAGGTGCAGCAACAAATTTGCAACATAATTTGAAGACTCTCAAACAACGTTGGGACAATGTTCTTAACAGAGCCAATGACAGAAAAGTAATTATTTATATGAAATTTTGATTTTGAAAATTGATTTTTGGTTTTGCTTTTTAGATTCTTTAATGCTATAGATCCAGTTATACAACAAGATATATATAAATTGTAAATCTAAAATATAGATGGGAATAAAATTTGTAGAAGGGTTTTGACTAATTAATTAATAAATTTCTCATTAAAGGATAACCTTGTAGATGTGTTTCATTTTTATATGTGAAACAATAGCAAAGATTATAGAAACAAATACTGGATGTTAATAAAATTATTTTTATATGTTCTGCATACTTTAACTGTCACACTTCAGTATGAAAGTATGCATGCATGTATGTTGCATTATATATATATTGTCATTAAATGAGATTCATTTTATAAAAAAAGGGTTCTTTTATAATATGAATCTCAAGAAATGACTTCTCGCAGACAAAATAAGTCTGCAAGAAGTTATTTTCTCATGCAAAATAAGTAAATAAAATTAGTGATTGATTTTTAAAAAGTGTTTTCATACACCAATTACTATTATATATCATCAACAAGTTCAGTGCATTTTATGATAATTTAGAAAATTATTCTTTTGTCAGTAGTGTATGTGTGTGTGTGGAGAGAGAGAGAGATAATAAATGTATGATAGTAAAAGTATCTATGAAATTGTGTTTTTAAAATAAAATTGCCAATAAACGCTTTAATTAATTATAGTTCAGTGATTCAAATAACAGATTTTTGTAGCTTGTTTATACTGACTGAAAGACTATTTCTTTATTACTTAGATAAAATTAGAAATTGCCCTAAGGGAAGCCACAGAATTCCACGAAGCTCTCCAGGACTTTGTGGAATGGTTGACAAATGCTGAAAAGTTTTTGTCAAATTTGAAACCTGTCAGTAGAGTTATGGATGTTGTGCTTGAGCAAATTGAAGACCACAAGGTACGTTGTTTTTTACAATAGAAAGAAAGCATTTCACAGAAATTAAATATCTTTTTTTGATATCTACCCATTTGGCATTTGTAGTATTTGTGGAAGATAAATTCATGTTATTAATTTTTTTTCAAACTGTTATTCTCAACTATATAAATTGAGAAAAAATTGATTTATAAAGTTTTTACTGTAATTAGTGTTATTTGACTAATGTTAATATGCTCTTTGATATTTCACTTGCATACAGGCTTTCCAAAAAGAAGTAAGTGCACATCGAGAAGTCATGCTGAACTTGGACAAAAAGGGAACACATCTGAAGTATTTTAGCCAGAAGCAGGATGTGATTTTAATTAAAAATCTGCTGATCAGTGTCCAGCATCGATGGGAGAGAGTCGTCTCCAAAGCTGCCGAGAGGACCCGGGCCTTGGATCATGGATACAAGGAGGCAAAAGAAGTATGCTCACTTTTTATTTCCTTTTTTTAAAAAAAAAATCAAATTAGAACCTTCTCAGAGTGGAGATTTTAAATCTTCTGAAGAAATGACAGTAGTCTTCATTTTATTATTCATTTAAAAAAAATTCTGTTACTATCTGTTAAAATATGTCTGTTGTCTTCTTTTTAATTTTCTTGGTTAATAATCTGACTCTAGATTATTATTACTATAAATTATTTTATTGCAGAAACATGTAATATCAGAATTGAAAATTTTCAGTTATAATAATAAGATAGAGGAGTCTTTTAAGTGTTGCTCTGATATATAATGGAAAAATATCTTCATCTCAAATTGTTTCTTTAAATAAATGAATTTTATGAAAAAAATGTACTGAATTTAAAAAAAATATCTTTGATAATAAATACTATAAATTATTTATTATTAGAAGCTGAGATTTATATGTTGAGATTAAATCCATTTTTTCTTTCTGTTTCAGTTTCATGATTCTTGGTCTGATCTCAGTCATTGGTTAGATGATGCCGAGAAACAACTGGATGTCCTCACTCATGTAGGAAATGATCCTGAAAAAATAAAACAGATGCTTTCGAAACACAAAGAATTCCAAAGATCATTGGGTTCAAAGCAGCCAATCTTTGATGGAACAATGAAATTGGGCAGAAATCTGAAAGAGAAGTGTCCCAAAACTGATGTGCCAGTTTTGCAAGACATGATGGACGACTTGAAAAATAAATGGAACAATGTGTGTGCCAAATCAGTTGACAAGTACGTTCATATATTTTTACTCATATTTTTATACAGATTCATGATTTTTCTAATGAAAGCTCGTTCTTTCTTTTGGGTTTAAGCATGTATGCTTTTTTTTAATTGACTCGCATTTAAATATTATTCTTGTACAAAGAAATGCAACTATCTATTTTCCATTTCAAAGTTAAGGTTTTATTATTGTGTTGTCATATATTAATATCAAATGTATCTTAATTTTTTAAAATTATATGTATGAAAGAAATATTAATTTCCTTCTGAATATTTCAGCGTTAAAACAAAATTTAATTTAAATGGGATGTTTGTTATTCAAAAGATGGTTTATATTATTTTATGTTCTGAATAAAGAATGTATTTTAAAATTTAAATTATTTTTCCAAATAATTTTGTAAAAATTCATTTTATTAATAACTATGTCAATTATTTCATGTAATAATAAGAACTTGAATCATTAAATTACATTTTTGAAAAGTTGCAGAATTGTAAAGATACTTTTATTATTAAGATATTATCATCTTCATCAAACTGCTCATAATCGTCTATATCATTCTTGTTACCAATTATGGAAGTGTGAATGTGGATGTTATTGTAAATTTTACATTAGAATGAATCATTATTCATCTAAAGCAAAACATAATAAAATGATAAAAAGTTCTTGGAACGTGGAATTCTGTGTATGAGGAAATAAATATATCATGGTTAAAACAATTTATCTCTAATGAATAGGATATATTTTTTTAAATTCTAATCATTTTGATATAAAAATAATCTTGGGCTTTTTAAGAAGAAATTTTATACATTTAATTTGTAAAGTACTGAAATTTTGGTATAATATTCTAATAATGCAATTATTGATTGAATATTTGGCTGTGTTATTTTTTATTATCACTGGTAATTATAAATAATATAAATAATGAAAAATAACAGTAATTCATGAATGAATTCTATAGGCAACGAAAATTAGAAGAAGCATTGTTATTCTCTGGACAATTTAAGGATGCAGTACAAGCTCTTCTTGATTGGCTGGAAAAATCGAAAAAACTCTTATCTGAAAATCAGTTGCTTCATGGAGACTTGGATACTGTCATGGCTCTTGTGGATCAGCATAAAGTAAAGTTACTTACTTTTGTGATTAGGATAATCCTTTTAAGGTATCCGACTATGCTTGAAGGAAAAATTTTGAAAAAATTCAGTTTTTTAGAAACCATTTAAAACTATGGATTTTAGATGTATTGTCAATTATAATACAAAATACTATAAATACAATAAACATATTTGAAAATATTATATATTTTGAGAAATAGAAAAATTGGATGTAAATGTTAGTGAAATTTAAACAAAACTGTTAACACTCTACAAAAATTGCAATGCAGCCATCCTATTTTTCTTTGCACACAAGCTATAGAATATAATGATGAATGAAATGAACCAAAATCTAAGCAAAATGTTGATATGCAAAGAAGTGATGGGTAAAAATATGTGTATAGATGTATTTTTTAAAATAAATTTACAACTTATTTATTTAAAAAACACCTATGAATGAAAAAGTATTTCACCAGTTTTAAAACTTTTGGTTCCTTTCATTGGCCATATTATTTAAAACACGCAGAAATTTCTATGTGAATACCACTATCAGTTTTTGAAATATCATGTGAATGGTGGGAAAGTTTTGAGAAAATGGAAGTGAAAGATAAATTTAAGCTGAAAAATAGGTGACTCTGGATGATAGGCAAGGTCTTCGTTTTCATAAAAAAAGATAATTTTTTTTTCGCAAGAGTGATGAAATGGCGATAAAAAATGCATTGGCCAATGTGGTCAATAACCAGTGTTTTGAACGTAGTCGGATGCCTTAAGTTTCAAACTGAAAAAGTAGAGATGTCTCATTTCCTTTGATGTTTTGCAGTCCTTCCAAGAGGAGCTGAAGAGCCGGGCCAACAACCTGGAGTCTGTCCGGCGGACGGCCCGGGAGCTGTTGGAGACGGCCAGCGAGGAGGACGCCGAACACATTCGAACCCAGCTCACTCAGCTGGATCGAATGTGGATCGAAGTGGCCAATCTGGCTGAGGACAAGGAGAGGCTCTTGGCTGGTGCTCTGCAAGAGGTGAGGCTCTGCCACTTGCAATTTTTCAATCATGTGGTATTTCTTGTAGAAGTAATCTGTTGTGCAACATGTGGCGCTGCGATCAACGCCTACACCGTCTGATTGAAGTGAAATGAACTAACAAGAAACAGAACTGTTCTAACAAGAAAGCGCGTGCAGAAGTTTTGTTCCGGAGATCGTTGCAAATGTTATTTTCGTGTTCCGTCCCGTTTCGTTTTAAACTAAAAGTAAAGTCTATGTACACTAAATTATTTTTGTAGAGCAGTGTATTTGATGATCGGAAATAATCCACACCCCTACGCAACAGATTAATCCTTAACCCTTCATCTGGTCCGCTACAACGAACAATCAAATAAATAAAATCTGGCGGGTTTATGAAAACTTTTGCACGGCAGAAATATCTAACAAAAACTTTAAAATATATTTCTATTACGGTAAAAAAATAAAATTCTTATTTGGCAACACTTAATTAAGAAATAAATTTTAAAAAAATATTTGAAAAAACATCTTGTCAAATGAAGGGTTAAATTGTAATTGGTTCTTGAAACTGTGGTGTAGTCGATCCTGGCCGTCACGAGAGAAACCCTGAGTAGGGGTCAGTCTTCTTGGAAACGGGATGTTCTATTGCATTTTGGGGGGTGAAAGAAGAGGCTTGTTTCATTTGACGCCAAAAGAACCGATTAGGAACTGGTGAACTGGATATCTGCATTATCACAAACGAAAAGAATGTCTCGCCTTATAAAGCGCGCTCAGTTAGCCAAATGTGGCGGTCTGTTTTAATGCCCACTTTCCTCCTTTCTTAGACTCGTCTGCTTACGGCAACCGTTTTCAGGGTTTTTCTCGTGAGGAGAGGCCAGTATCTCCAAATAGTAACATTAGTGAACTAGGACGATGAAATAAAAATAAATACGCAACCTTCGTTCATCTGTTGTGGCGCCATCTACCCAAACAATAAATAAAGTAGATAAGCAACCAGCCAATAAATAAAAAATGGCGATAAATAAAAAAAATGAAGCTGGTAAATAATCAGCCAAACAAAAAAATGGGTAAGATGCAAATATACAAGGCAGATAACTTCCACAGGATTAAGTGATCACTTTTAGCCTTGTGGTCATGTCAATTGGCTACGAACCATAGGTCGCGAGTTCGATCCTAGCTATCTCCATTAGTAACAAAACTGTTAAAACTATAAAAATAAAAGAATTTTTACGAGCTTGTTTTAATATCAGTGTGATTTTTAGTGGGTCTTCATTTTATATTCAACCATGGTCCCATATATTTCTCTCGCTGCACAATATTTAATTTATTAAAGATATTCGACAGGTATTGAAATTCTGTGAACCACATTTCATTGTGAAGAATAAATAAATGACTGTAATTAATTTGCATTTAAATTTCTTCAAATGCTCAAAAATTCTCCAAAACTCATCCTATAGCCCTGCTCTTTTCTTTTTGCGCCCTCTAGTGGGCTGTTATAAAAACTATAGTTATCTTGCAGAACTGAGGTGTGCAGGATCACTTGCATGTAATAATTTTTTCTCTTTAATTGAAAAGAAATAAAAATGTCGAGAGATCATCTGATCCTCATTAGTAATGAAATTAAAATGAAGGTTTAATTTTTTTTAATTCTAAAGGTCAGTCCACATTTGAACCTCTTTAAGTTTTGCTGAAAACATTTTGAATTAATATATTACCTATACTTATAATAAAACTCAATGTGTGCGTGTGTGTGTGTGTGTGTGTTAGCTCTCTACAGGCCAGACCGTTGGACCTACAACTACCAAATTTTGTACATGTATACCTTGGAGGTCGGGAATGTGCACCTCGGAGCCCTTTTTTCAAATTTTTAATTCGAATTTGAATTAATTAAAAATTAAGCGAAATTTTGACGTTTTTCTGCTATAACTTCCGAAAATATTATCGCACAAACATGATTTTTACATCCATTTAAAGATTAAATAATTAGCTTTCTAATGGTATCAGTGTTTTAATGTATAACTTAAGCTTCTATTTTAAACCAATTTTTAAAGAAATATTTTATTTAATGTTTTTATCACGTGGCTGGATAAAATAAAAGAATGTCGGAAGTTCGAATAAAAAAAAAAACTATCATCGTAAATCAAGTCTAAAGAAATGCAACTTTTAACCCGTGACTGGATAAAATAAAAGAAATATAAAATGTGATATTATCTAAAAAAAAATAAAGGCAAAGCAAAAGATTCTATGATCGTTTGCAGTATCTAAATAATTAATTCAATAAATCTTCTTTACGGTAAATCTGATCGAATTTAGACAGGATATGCATTGGAATCCCGACTTAATGGCATATTTCTATTATCGTTTGCAATATCTGTATCATTAATTCAATATTTTTGTTTTTTCATTATAAAATGTGATAGTTTCTAAAAAAATAAATGCAAAGCTAAGGTTTCTATAAAATCTGCAAGAGCACGTCAAAGGGAAACAAATAGGTTTTATCACCGTGTTGCTATCCTTTTGACGGAAGTTCAAATTAACAAAAACAACTATCATCGCAAATTAAATCTGAAGAAATGCAACTTTCAGCATGTGACTGGATAAAATAAAATAAATATAAAAAGTGATATTTTCTTTAAAAATAAATGCAAAGCAAAGGATTCTATGATCGTTTGCAATATCTAAATCATTCATTCAACAAATGTATATATATATATGTATGTGTATATATGTGTGTGTGTGCATGTATATGTATAGGCATGTATGTGTATATATATATATATATATATATATATATAATATAACAAAAATCTGATGGTTTTTATTTATATATTTCGATATAAAATTCGAAAAGTTGTTTAATAAATGAACTCATTTTCGATCTGTTGCGATTGAAGTGAATAACTAAATGGACGCGCCTCCGTTATTGCGAAATGGGCGTGTTAAAATAACCCATCCACTGTTGTGTAACATTTTTGTGTCTCTCTAGGCCGAGAAGTTGCACAAATCTGTTCACATGCTGCTGGAGTGGCTGTCGGATGCCGAAATGAAGCTCCGCTACTCCGGTCCGCTGCCTGACGACGAGGAGACCACCAAGCAGCAGATTGCCGACCACCAGAGTTTCATGAAGGAGATGATGGAGCAAGAAGTGAATAAGGATGCCACCATAGCACACGCGCAAGAAATCCTCAAGAAGTGCCATCCGGATGGGGTGTCGGTGATAAGGCATTGGGTCACGATCATTCAGTCTCGATGGGAAGAGGTGATTTTTTTTTTTTTTTCACTCAGATAACAGAAATGGAATTGAGTATTCTCCCGTTTTTAATTTTTTTTTTTCAGTGAGACATGTATCGATCAGCACTTTTTAACAGAAATTGAATTGAGTATTCTCCTGTTTTTAATTTTTTTCACTCAGATATGTATCATTCAGCATTTTTTAACAGAAATTGAATTGAGTATTTTTCTGTTTTTAATTTTTTTCACTCAGATATGTATCATTCAGCATTTTTTTAACAGAAATTGAATTGAATATTCTAATGTTTTTAATTTTTTTCACTCAAATATGTATCATTCAGCATTTTTTTAACAGAAATTGAATGGAATATTCTTCTGTTATTATTTTTTTTTCCAGTTAGATATGTATCGTTCAGCACTTTTTAACAGAATTGAATTCCTTCTATGTTTAATAGTCAATTTGCTTTAAAACGAAACCTGTATTACTGTTTCTGATTGATGAAAATAATAATAATAATAAACACCATAAGATAAGCTTTTAGAAAATTCGTTGTATTTATAACAGTAAATTAAAAGTTACTTCATCCAGATAACATTCAAAGTCTCATCCAACTAAATATTAATTAATAATAATTTTCAGTACAATCCTTAAAGACACCGATACGAAATATGTATTTAATCCTTTCCAATCTCTACCAGTTCAGTACAGAGAAACCTTCTACACGCGCACACACACAAAATAAATATTACTGATGTAGAATTTTGCACAAAACATGCAAATAGTGTATCATTTCTTGTGTGTAATGTAAAAATAAATTACTAAACAGTTCATTTTTGCACTGAAAAATGGATTGAATGTAACATCTTCTGCCGAATTTCTTTTGGTTGAATGTCCTCTCTTGTTAGGTATCCTTGTGGGCCAAGCAGAGAGAGCAGCGTCTGAACGAGCACTTGCGGTCACTCAGAGACATTCTGGATCTTCTCGAAGAGTTGTTGAAGTGGCTGATTGCAGCGGAAGCCACGCTCACAGCTCTGGAGGCCGAACCGCTGCCTGACGAGATTCCTGTTCTCGAACAGCTCATCGTGGAACATCAAGTAATAATTTTTGAAAGACTTTTCCATTGCAGTGCATTGCGAAGTGCATGATTATATGCAGTAGTAATTTTGTAACTTAAAATGTTGTTAACTGAAATATAAAATCACGACCTTGTTCATGGGCGTTACTGTTTTGAGTAATTAATGAATACTTAAATTGATATTTCAAAACACAACTTCCTCATTCCATTCCATTATTTTTTTCTCCAAAAAATTGTAGATTCTAGTACGTACAGTTACACAGAATAAATCTTGCCACATAATTTACAACAAATCGAGTTATTGCGACAGTTAACAGCCAAAATTATTATTGCAGTGAATGAACAGAAAATATTTGAAATAATTTATCATTGAGCTTTACCGTCGCGTAACTCGTGCAGTCGTCTGATGGCTGGAAGACTGATATGCTGTTACAACCTCTCAGTTGAACTGATAACTCTATAAGGAATATAATGTTTCCCGTATGTGAAAAGTGTAAAATTTTGGAGAGTTTTATATTTATTTGAATCCTGATAAAATATGTGATTTATTTTCAAAATTATTGCATTAGGATTTATTAAATGCAGTCTATATAAATAAAAAGGAATCTCCAATTGTGTTGCTAAGCACAAAATACGAGAACGTTTCAACCAGTTTGGCTAATTTTTGTGTTCATATTTTCGTTAAGGCTTGTGGAAAGTTCTTATAGAAAGAAAAAACGTAAAAATGGCGAGTAAAATCGTAAAAACACGATCTTTCTTTTCTCATAGAAACCAAAGAATAAACTGAAACAGCTTCTGTCCCCAGTTATCAAACATTTGAAATCAACCAAAACAAAACAGTCGCTGCGCGTTAAGATTATTTTTGAAATGCCTTCAAATTGATTGGGCTGTATAGGTATTAATCTATGCCTGCCAAAAATAAAGTTTGAAATAAAAAAGGGGTAGAAGATGCATGCCATCAATTTTTTTTTTTAAAGAAATTAAAATAATTTGTGAACGAACGGCACTCTTTCTTGTTCTGGCAGCAGCAGAGAATATACTGATAACATTGTTTCCATTATTAAATGCAAAATGTTTTTTAACTAAAAAATTCACTTTTCCCCAGTCTTTTATGGATGACATGACCAAACGGCAACCTGATGTCGACCGTGTGACCAAAGCCTTCCAGTCGAAGCGCCAGTCGCCACCCCAACAGCAGCAGCCTCATTCGGGCAAAGACAAAGGTCGCGAGAGGCACGAATCTGCGAAATCGGGTCGGGGCACTCCCTCCATTCCTAAAACTCCATCGTAAGAGCACTTCTTTGCTGTTATTGGTTGAAAATGAAACAATGTGTTTCGGAAATATGTATTGCTGATGCTTTTTTTCTTATTATATTACTTGTCCTATTTAATGATTAGTTTATTCGTTACTAGCCGCCTTTGCCATCCAGCTGGTTCGCCATGAGTAATGGGTTCTAAAATTTTCAATTAAATCACATATTCATTAGCCTTGACGTAACTCCGGGCATTGATTGGCCTGAAATTAATATTTTCTTTAAGATGATGGACTGAAAGTTCTAAAAGAACACGTTTTCCTAATGATATTCTTTAATTTTATAAATCAGTCTGTTTTAATGATTGATTTAGAAGACTGGTTGATGTAGCCACTTTTATTTAAAATATTAATAAAAATCTTTTGTAAAATAGGGCTCACTATGAAGAAATCTAAAACTCATTATTCATAAATGCATTGTTTAACTCAAGCGTTTATCATAAAGATTTGTTGAATGAATGATTTAGATATTGCAAACGATCATAGAATCCTTTGCTTTGCATTTATTTTTTTTAGAAAATATCACATTTTATATTTCTTTCACATTTCATATGCTAAAAGTTGCATTTCTTCAAATTTAATTTTCGATGATAGTTTTTTTTTTTTTTTAATTTGAACTTCCGTTAAAATGATGGCAACACGGTGATAAAACCTAATTTTTTCCCTTTGATGTGCTCTTGCAGATTTTATAGAAACCTTAACTTTGCATTTATTTTTTTAGAAACTGTCACATTTTATAGTGAAATATATATATATATATAATTAATGATACAGATATTGCAAACAATAATAGAAATATGAAATTAAGTCGGGATTCCAATGCATATCCTGTCTAAATTCGATCAGGTTTAATTTAGATATGCAAACGATCATAGAATCCTTTGCTTTGCATTTATTTTTTTAGAAAATATCACATTTTATATTTCTTTTATTTTATCCAGTCACGTGTTAAATGTTGCATTTCTTTAGACTTGATTTAGGATGATAGTTTTTTTTTTATTCGAACTTCCGGCATTCTTTTATTTTATCCAGTCACATAGTTAAAATATTTCTTTAAAAATTCGTTAAAAATAGAACTTACGTTATAAATTAAAAAAACTGATACCGTTAGAAAGCTAATTTTTTAATCTTTAAATTGATATAAAAATCATGTTTGTGCAATAATATATGCGGAAGTTATAGTGGAAAAACGTCGAAATTTCGCTTAAATTTTAATTAATTCAAATTCTAATTAAAAATTCGAAAAAAGGGTCTCCGAGGTGCACATTCCCGACCTGCAAGGTATACATGTACCAAATTTGGTAGCTGTAGGTCCAACGGTCCGGCCTGTAGAGCGCCAACACACACACATTGAGCTTTATTATAAGTATAGATTACTTAATTCAGAAGCAATCGTTTGGAAATATGTTAGTGAATTTCCTTTATTGCCAGACATTAAAGCGGCGCTATTTTAATTACTCTGCGGATATTCTGTTCATTGAATACATGAATTTTTCTGCTGGTGGCGTCGTCTCTTTTATAGCTCTATTAAATATGTAATTCGATTCTATTGTTTAAATTTGTAACTGAATCTATCTAATCTTTATCTGTCTCAGCTTATACTAAAATAAATATTCAATTAATTGAGTCGCCTCTGGTGGGCAGCTGGGTTCGCCAGAAGTATTGGAGTCTATGTGGTCCCTAATGTCACAAATATTAAAGCTGTGGTGTTTTAATTATCTTATTGTACTTAAATTTAATTTTGTGTACAAGAACCTTTTTAATGCAGACAATTCCATGGCATAATTGTGCTTTTGTAAAATTAAATTTAGGTTCATCTATCTTCTAAAAATCATTCTAAATTCTAAATATTTTAGTGTGAATTGTTTTGCATCCTAAATAGATAGGGTTTAGCAAGTGTATCATTCTTGAGAAATACTTTGAAAGTATGGTGTCTTGCATATTTAAGATGTAACGAATTAATGCCTTTTAGTCTTTTTAGAAATGTTTTGCTTTTATCTTCTAATTTAAGTCTCTCTCTTTTGATTTTACTTCTATATTTCTTATATGTTCTTCTTTAACCTGATATTTGTGATGTTAAACACATTCAAATTTTTTCAGCCGACAAGGATTTGAACCCGAAATCAAAAATCCGCGTGCAAGAGAGATGGTGGATAGATGGCGCAATGTGTGGCTTTTGGCAATGGAAAGACAAAGAAGACTGCAAGACAAACTCAATTATTTGAAGGAGGTATTTTCAGTAGTAAATTTTTTTTAAAAAAAAGTTTGTCGAAATCTCATGTATTACTGTAGATTTTTATTTTTTTTTTACTCAATGGTTTTTTAATCTTACAATTATTATTCATTTTCACATAGCTTGAAAGGATTAAAAACTTTGACTTCGATGAATGGCGTAAAAAGGTTAGTCACTTTCTAAGATTTTCTTTTGTTTGAAATCTGGTATTAAATAGAATTAATATAGATTATATTTATTATGATGTGATTGGTTTATTTAGTTCCTTGCTTGGATGAATAATAAGAAATCTCGAGTGATGGATCTTTTCCGCAAAATTGACAAAGATAATGATGGCAAAGTGACTTATGAAGAATTCATCGATGGAATTCTGAAATCTAGTAAGATCATTTGTGCATTTCTGAATTAAATAATTCATTTGATATGAAATTCTCATATTAATTTTCTAGTAAAAATTGTGGAAATTGAAATTCTCTTTCATCTTTTTCATGACATTACAAAATAATTGCACTATTTCTGTAAAGTTTTGCTTTTACTTTCATAATTAACGGTTTGTGCTTTTATATTAATTATTGCAATAATATCTCTTAAAGATTTACAGAGTAATTCTGCCTCTTTGAATGCACACTTTTTGATCATTCTCATTTCTTATCAACAGAATTCCCTACCAGCCGATTGGAAATGGAAAGAGTGGCCGAGATATTCGATCGCAATGGAGATGGTTTCATCGATCATAAAGAATACATTGACACCCTGAGACCCGACCGAGAGGTGCGGTGTTTTTAGGCATAAAAATAAGAAATGCGACAGGATATTTTCATTGCATAATAGCGAGATATAACAAAAACCTTTTCAAAAAGAAGAATTAGATAAATGTTTATGCATATATATATTTATACAATAAAAACTCCTTATTCGCGCTTCCTCCATTCGCGTTTTCACTATTCGCGGATTTAAAAAATGCTACCCAATTCCTATATTCGCGGCTAAAAATTTCTTTATTCGTGGATCTCATAAGTACATGCATCATAATAAAAGGATTCCAATAGGTACCCTTTGTAAATGCAGTCAAATGGACTAGTAAAAAAAGTAAAATACATCTTATTACAACTTTGCCTAAAGTATGTTGTTAAATGATATCGCCTATTACTTTGACATAAGCCGCCTTCGCCGCGATCGGTGTTTTCGAGAATGTAAACAAACAGAATGAAAACAACCTTATGACTCAATGAATAAAGTATATTTGTAGAATTAACGACTGAGAAATAAGGTAGAACTAACGATTAAGAAATGAAAATTTTCTTTATTTACATTAAAATTATCCATTTTAATGTAACGATTAAAGATTGGAGCAAATGATACGAATACAGAATGGCCGACTCAATTGAATACAATAATCCACCAGAAAAATGAATAGACAAGAAATAATAATTTATTATATATTTGTTTTATGTTTTTACTTTGTCCCCTAGGAACGTATCCCCTACAATCCCATATAAATGACCCTTCCATATTCATGGTTTCTGTATTCGCGGCATATTTATGGAACATATATCCCGCGAATAAAGAGCTTTTACTGTAATGTAATGTTTTGTATAATATTAATGAAAAAGGATTGCCAATGCTAAATGATGTTAGGGAAGGTCTTTGGAAGCACCTAGGCTCGGCTGCCTTTCTACCGAAATGATAGCGACAAACAAAATATGCTGAGCAATGAGCAATGATTTTAACTAAACTGGTACATTTACTAAGTTATCACAATGGTTATATAAATGGTTTGCATCATTTTTGGATATGAAGAAGATAATTAAAATGAAAAGAGGGGAGGGGGAAGCTTGCTTGGGGTTTGCTTTTGTCCTAATGTGCACCACGAAAAAGGATTTGTAGTGTCATGAAAAGTGCTTAAATTTGCAACCATTTTTAAGTAATTAATTTTTTTTTAAATCTTAAAATGGGCTTAATTTTCTAAAAAAGTGCGAATAAACATTTTGTTGTTGTTATCTAATGTGCGGAAAGGCATTTGAAAGCCTGGTCGCAAACACTTGTTTACCTGATGTACTAAGAAAGTAAACCAACAAAAGGGAAGAACTCCATGATGAAATAGAGGTTTTTAATGTATATTTGGATAATAATTAACGAGCCTTTTTTGTTCCTGCTTTCTCTCTCAGTACATTACCATTTACTGAAGTGTTGAAATAGTTATCTGGAAGGGGAAGAAAGAAATGCGTACTGTGCTGCTATTGTTAATCACATGAAAATTGGCTGAATTCGTTTTTTTTTTTTTTTTCCTTCTAATTTTTGCTATTAATTTTAATGATTTTTGTTAAGATCAAAAACATTGCTTGTTTTGCAATAGGAGGTGTTATGCCAATACAAAAAAATATTAAAATTTAAGAATGCATATTTAAAATTAAATTTTTTAATAAAACTATTCAGTATTATAAAATAGAAATCCTTTGCTTTTGAAAAATGCAAATTTGCTTATGCATAGGTTTTCAAAAGCACTTAATTTTCTTTAGCTATGCTGCTTTAAAATTACTTACTTTTTAGCAGTTTGTCAGTGCACAGTTTGCAAAAATGAGTCTTTTACAAGTATATTTGTTAAATACTAGTAACTGGATTATTCTGACATTTGAAAATGTGTGTTTTTTTTTTTAAAATCTCTAAAATATTCCTAAACATTTATCTTGCTTTTTATTTCAGAAATAAATATAATTTTGCATCTTTTTTTTTTTCATAATTTTCTTCAATTTCCTGGTTTGGTTTGTAAAAAATTTCAGTAGATTTTTTTTTTCATCTTTAATGTTTAAAAAAATATCCTAAAATTGTTATTTTGAACATTTTAGAAAGGACCACTTACCGAGGCTGAAAAAATTCAAGATGAAGTTCAAAGGCAGGTGGCACAATGTACTTGTGCACATCGATTCAAAGTCTATCAAGTCGGCGAAGGAAAATACAGGGTATGTAATTAGAATATTGTGATGAAAGATTCTTTATTTTATAAGTAACAACTTTAGAATAAATATTGGCAAAATTGAAACATTTGCAGCTAAGGAATCAGAAATAATCAGGCCTGAGGACTTTCTCAAGGGTCACCCTCAGACAGGGATTTTTTCTGTGAAGGGTCTGACTTTTGTCAAGAAATTTTGTCACCCAAAAATCCCAGAATATTGAGTTTTTGGAGATAAGATTAGTATCTCAAAAGAAAAAAAAAAAACACAAAATTTATGCAATAGTAAGTCAAAAAAATCACAGCAGACCAGAAAAAGCATGAGACTATGAAATCAAATTCGTCGACATAAGAAAGTAGAAAGACCACTAACTAAATTAAAATCTTACATATCATGTATAGTAATACAGAATTTATACAATAATAAGTCAAATCAATTTCAAACCAAATATTACAGTAAACCTGACATCACAAAAACATGAAATCAATCATAATTTTAGTTTTGTTTTGGATTGATTTATTATATAAGTAAATTCTTAGTAAGAAGAACATTATTACTTTCACAGTTTGGAGAATCCCAAAAACTACGCCTGGTTAGAATACTGCGTAGTACTGTTATGGTTAGAGTTGGCGGCGGATGGGTAGCTCTGGATGAATTCTTGGTCAAAAACGATCCTTGCAGAGGTACTTAAACTTCTCTTATATGACTTTTTTCATGGACTATTCCTTTTATTTATGCATTCATTATTCATTTATTTAAAACCAACATATATTTGAGTTTATATTGAAAGATTCATAACTGCATGCAAAATATAATTACTCTGCATTTTTAACAATGAATAAATTATTTCTAAATATGCTAATGTGCCTTTAAATGACGTGCTATTTTTTATTTTGTGATCATTGTAGGAATATGTGTGACACAAATTGGGGAAGTAAAAAATGCTCATATCTAAAGCTGTGTATTTAAAATTCTTTTCTATAATTTTCAATATTTATGATATATAAGTAGGAAAATTTCATCATCACTTGAAGAAGTCTTTTCAAAATTTTTACTTAACCTAATTTTATGCTTGTTTTTGCTCAAACTTTGCAAGAATAATAATGATGAATTTTTTTTTACCAATATTATTTTTTCTATGCTTTTATGAAGCTGATAATTTAACTGTATGGTGTAACTATATTTGTTTTAAAAATATATTTGTTGGAAATACATAAATGAATTCACTGAACATTGTTAAAATATGATGTAGCATGGGTTAAATAATTACAATAAAAATATATAAATGATTTTAAATTTTAATATTTCTTAACAAGTTTATATAATTACTTTGATTGAATCAGGTAATTTTCTAAAAATATTGAGGGCAATTATTATAAGTTCCATTATGAAAGTCATTTGTTAAAAAAAATCATTCACCATATTGTATTTGTTTTGTTGCATTTCATAGTAATAATAATAGTAGTCTTAGTTGATTTAGATGTTATCCTAAAAGTTCTTTTATAATAGCATCTTTTGCTTTTTTTTTCTTTGTTTTGCCTTTATTTGTTTTAATATAATTTTGTTTATTATTACAAGTTTTTTGTTTGCATGTTGCATGGTTTTAGTTGCTTGCATTTTGTTTCATAGCTAAAGGCCGAACAAATCTTGAGCTGCGTGAGCAGTTTATTCTAGCCGAAGGCGTTAGTCAGTCTTTACAGCCCTTCAAACCAAAAGCCAGTCCAAATTCTTCCCAATCCTCTCAAAGTGGAAATTCCTCTTTCAATCGATCAGGAATGTCCCTGCCAGCTACAGGTCCCATCACAAAGGTTTGTTCTGATGTTTTTCATAAGAAGCTCTGAAATATTCTTCTTCAAAATGCTCAGGTGGTATTATTTGCAAGATGGATGCTGCGTAATTTAAGAATTTTAAATATCTGAATTTTTACAAATTTGACAAATTCTTAGCAACACTATCAAAGTTAGGATCCAATTTCGGAAAAGTGAAATCGGGGTTCATTTATTTGAAATTCTGATGTATTGGCTTAGAATTTTTTTAATTATTAAAAGTTTGGTTAATATTAATTGATATGATTTAATGGATATATAATTAAAAGTTTGGTTAATATAAACTGATAGCTTTTGGCTCACATATATAAGTAGTTTATGGTGTATATAAATGGTAGGATTTTAGATATTTTATATAACAATGTTCTCTTTAACTTTATAATACAAATTATTCAGTTCCTAAAATGAGAAAGAAGTTTTTTTTAATTAGATTTTTCTTTCAATGTTTGTAGTTTTTAATGAGCAATAATTTTTGATAAATCTCGCTTGCTCTTTCTCATGGCGATTTTATTCTTATTGAAATAAAATAATTTTTTTATACACAATTTTTTATTGAATTAATTTGTGAGTATATTTGTTTTTGAAAAACTGAATATGAACTCATGAGCATGTTGTTGACTAATAATTAAAGATTTTTTTTAAGTTTGTGATAATGTCCTTTTATTAAGCAACATTATGCATATCTGAATTCTTATACATAAATTTTAAAAATTATTCTTCAATTTGTAGAGTAAAAATTAGGTTTAAAGTAATTTATAATTTTAACAATATTTCATATTAAATTTTTGAATATATATTCAAATATTTCAAAGTTATCTCCTTGAGAAAAATATCTTCAATAAAAGGCATGTATTAAAATGTGTTAATATTTAATGAATGTATTAATATATTTTTTCAGTGAAAAAAAATTATTTTAAGCATGCAATTTTTAGTTGTTATTTAATAATTTTGTTCATGCTTTTGTGAAATTTAGAATCGCATTTTAGTTATTTAGAATGAATTTCAGCATTGAAATAATTCTATACTTGCATGGATGTTTTGAGATGTATTTAGTTTGTGTATTATATTTAACCTGTTCCGTATCAACTGTTTTCTCCAGCCCTGTGTTGTTATCATGAATGGTTTGCTGTTGATAATATGATCAGTCGTGAGTAATTATTTTTCTAAGTTATGCACTAGATGCCTTCTTTTGAGATTGTAGCAGCTTTAATGGTCAACATGTGCAATTCAGTAGCTTTTTTGTATTTTTAGAATACATTTTTATTTAAGATTTTGAAGTGTAGTGGGACATTTGATGCTCTTCAAAAACTTACCCTAAATTATTCTTTGTATTCTCTAGTAGTAATTGAAGTTTTCAAACAGCTTCAGAAATATATGAAAACTGTGGCTACTAAATTTTTATTATACAAAATAAGTTTTATTGATATTAATTTTCAGTGGTAAAATCCTTTTAGTATTTGTGTATTGATACATAAACTATGCCGGTTGGTGACTAATGTAAACAATGAGTAATTTGTACTAAGCCTAAATTAATAATGTAGTACTGAACCATAGATTTTGGATACATGACCGAAAATGTTTTTTCCTTGCTACACATAGTTTCAAACGTTATATATTTGCAAGAAATTTAAAAATCTTTAGAAATTATAACACATTGAAAGTTATTAGAGTTTCGAGAAAAAGGAAAAAAAAAAGTACTGTTAGAAATCATATAACAGCATTTGGATGCCTGACAAAAAAATTTTATGGTATATAAAATACTGACTTTCTGCATATCTTAACATTCTAAGTAATTCATGATAAAAACTAATTCTCTGCTCTGAACAAACGTATGTACCTTTAATTGTGAAATTGAATTGTTTTAATAACTATATAAACACATCTTTTTAACAAATAAAAAAAATTATTTGACTGTTCTCACACTCTCTTTTTAATAATTCAATCATTTTTCATTGATATGCATTATTATTTTAGAAATTGCTTATATTTCCCCCCCTTCCAAATTTTCAAATAATTAAGGACCTACATTCTTTGTCTACTTCACTTTTATGTAGAAAAGGAATGCATTATTGATAAAATGCCTAAGAAAACAGGATAATTCAAGCAGTTTTTTTTTCCTTTGTTAATTAACATTACATCTTTCCTGTGAAAAGAAAGCACTCCCTAGTTATTCCAATTTGTGGAAAATAAATGCAAAAATAATATATATACCCTGCTTTTCATAGAAAGCTACTATATGATCTATTCTTGTGCCTATTCATTCATATAATTGGTCTTCAGTGCATTGGAAATTGTTGTGGGACAAAAGTCATTATACATAGTTACAAATCGATTCTTTTAGTTAAAAAAATAAAACATAAAGTAATTTGTTTATGTGTTCCTATTGGTACTGAGTGAGTATATAAGTATCAAGGACAGAAACAGTCCCAGTACAATTTTTGCACTCATGTTCAGTTGCTATCGTTAAGAATCGAAGTATGATACAAATACCCTTGTTTGCTGAGATCTTTACTATTTTTAAATATAATTTTTTGATGCCTAGTGTAAGAGAGTGAAGTTGATAACGGTTAACAAATGTCCGAATTCTTCTTTTTAATGTCTTAAGATGAGCACTTAAATTATGTTATGAAACTAAATATATATTTGAAAGCATTTTTACAGCAAATCGATAATGAGTTTCATTTTAATATATTTCAGCAACCTTTATTCTATCATAATTTAATCTCATTCAGTGTTTCAAAAGCTTTTTGAAACATCAAATGGAAGAATGAAATAATAGATGACTGTATTGGTAGACATATTAATTCAGCAACATATATATAAAGTCTATAACATACATATATGTGTATATAATCTTATAGTTCTCATATACTTGAATCCTTTTATTTTTTAATGGTTTTCCCATCTGTTTTGTTTTCCAAAGCTCTGTTGATTCTATGTTCTATGAGAAAAAGCTAAAAGTTATACAATTTTAAAAACATTTGATCATTTTCAATTCATCTGACTTTTATTGTTTCTTTTAATCTCATTTCTTTATGTAACTCCTATAAGACATTTGGCAGTAGAAACTTAAGACATAATTTCTGCAAAAGCTCTGTTCTTTAGAAGAACAAGATTTGCATAATGCTGTTTGAATCAAGCTAGAACAAATATCTAGCTGAAAGTCAGGAAATTCCTTTTTTTATATATGTATATGTTATAATTATATGGAAATGTTGGTATTTGTGTACATCATGCATATCTGCATAATGTGCAAATGTATTTAATGTGCTTAATGTATATTTTGTAATCAACAGCAATGTGTTTTGTAAAGCAAGTTGTACTTATTTTTATTAGCATCTGCTTATTTCGTAGAAGGTCTGAGTTGTTTTTCCTGATTTTTGCCGCCTTATAGAAAGCATGGGTTTTGATTTCTTCCCCACCGCACACTTTCCCACCTCTTTATTTCATTTAGCCCTTTGCATGCTTTTTCTGTCGCATGGTACTCGGAAGAAAGCAATTGATTACTGTTCTAGCTACTTTGTGGTGAAGGTGAGTGGTTTCTTTCAGCTCCTTGCTTTGTGCTGCGGTGTCTTCCCGTCAAAACGGCAGAGCCCACCTTCTATAACCCTGTCCCTTCCGAGGAAGGATCTCGCATTCCAGTCTTCCATTGGGTAAAGCTTCTAACATCTTCTCTAACAAGAGGCTTCTTTCTTTTTTCCCCCGGTAAAAGTGAAGGAGAGTGTGCCCCTTTCTGCGCCAATAAAGATGGCGGACAAAATAAACAAACAGTTATGGTTACCAATTTATGCATTACAATGATGATCATAACAGATAAGTATTAGAATTTTGATTTTAATTTGAGATTTATTTAATCTGAGTCTGAGATTTTAATTTTTTTTAACCTTTGAGATCACTATCGCTGCTTATCATAATTTTGCAGAAGTTAAGCAAATTTTAGAGCACGCGATGCCTGTCGGCTTCTGAAGAAGGCACCGGGCAGAATTTTTACACTTAAAAAAACATCCTACTGCTTCGCTACCGACGGGAATGGTAATTTAGTAGCTTCGCTAGCACAATGAACATGAGGATAGTGTGGGATAATAAGAATAGAACATACAAACAAATATTCTATCCTAACTTCATCAAAATATATATATATTCCACTCACCCTTCATCCATTCTGCAGATTCAAAATACCTTTACCCGACATCCATTTTTGTATTATTGCCTACATAACAAATTATTAATGGAGCGAACATTACAGCAGCAAAAGAATGACGGGAACTTCAAAGAATTCCATTGCATCTGTCTTTTAATGTGAGAACGCAGACGATTTCGTAAATTACGATTTCAGACGATTTTTCAAATTGCATACTAACAGCTGAAAACAAATATTTCCTATCCGTATGTGCATTAAAAAAATAAAACTGTATTTCTTATCAATTGTAAAAAAAAAAAAACTTTCAATTATAATATAGAACAAAATTAAAATCCTTGATCGACATTTTTATTTAACATTTTTCATGAAATAGTTGTAGTTCATGTGCAACTCAACTATTGCAAAAAGTAGTAAACAAAACAGAATTAGTTTTGATAGATGGAGGTTCCGCTGGGTTGCCATATTGGCGAGAAACTCGGGGGCACACTATGCTTCACTTCATTCTTTTTCCCTTCTTAAAACATTTCACTGTGAATCTTCAAGTACCCCAATTCATGATAAATACTTAACCTTCCAGCGGGCGCGGCCATCATACCAATACGAAAGGTCGCGCGTATTTCCCACATACGCTGTAGTAAATTTTCAAAAGCGTAACTATTAAAATTGTATTGTAAATAGCTTAGGATCAATAATTGCAATCACTTTAAACATGTTTTACGTAAAAAGGAGCAGAAACAATATAAACAGATTGCAATAACAATATAAAATGACCACAGGTTAACTGAATGGAGTTAAAAATAATATAAATGAAATTGTCGATATTTTGACGTAATTTGCATGTAAAATATAGAAGTGCAAAAATACAGAATGTATAAAAACAAAAACGTAATTGAAAGTTAGATATGAAAGGGAAGAATGTAGTTTCATTGTTATTTCATTGCAGCGTTGAAATTTGAACAAATGTGTTTG
This sequence comes from Argiope trifasciata, assembly GCA_026543055.1. NCBI lineage: Eukaryota > Metazoa > Arthropoda > Arachnida > Araneae > Araneidae > Argiope > Argiope trifasciata. The sequence continues at coordinate 1,188,514 of JAPMOQ010052775.1, read as the reverse complement.
GTAAGCTCCAAACATATAAATTTACGCCAAATCTCACAACTGAACCTCATGATTCTAGTCCGCTTTTTTCCCTGACGTCGCATCTTCCACTTCTTCAATACCTAGTTCGGCTTTTCTCTTTCGCACCTTTCATTTTAGCTCACTTTTAAGAGATGTGGGTGCTTTTTTTTTCAACATTTTTCTTCGTAAGTGCATTTACCAGCTGTCTCCAGTCTAAAACAATACGGATTTATTTGTAAAATCATACAAAATCAGAGGTGATAAAAACCGACATGAACGGTCGCGTGTATCTCTAAAATACAAATATCTGATCGACTGAGACCTGTTAACGCTACAAACTTACGACGACAACTGAAAGTAGGTGAAAGGTAGGGGGACAAATAGCCGAGGAGAGGCGTTCCCAGTGCCACCAGATCTGAAGGTATAAAACGAAATTCATCTCTAGTCACGTACGCGCGCCCGCTGGAAAGTTAAAGAAACATAGAATTAAAAGATGACAATGATTTTTTTCACTTGTTTTGATGTGCGTGTTTATTAAAACATTACTTTAAAATAAGTGTTATTTATTGTTACAAGAGTAGCATTTTCACCTTTTTAAATTTTGCTGGAATTCTAATCTTTTAACATTTTTGAAAAATTTCTTTCTGTGATGTAATTTGCATTATTAAAGCCGCTGGTGCTATTGATTAAATCCCAGAATCCATCCGTTCTTTTTCCCAACAGAGACAAAATAAATCTCTCCTTTCCTCTTTTTCTTACACAATGCTAACAGCAAAAACCTATGCATTACTGAGTTGAAAAAACTGTTTCTAAAAGTAAATGAAAAAAAAAAATATTAATAAAAATAATTTTAAACTGTGCATCTATGACTTTTACGAGCAGACGTTGTTAGTCTTTGAATTATAGTTCATTCTTATGAAGAACAAGAATTCTGGATTTTGGATTACTCTCCTCCCATTAATTCACTACCTTCACTTAATGTATTCAAAATTCGTTTAAAGGAATCGTGTTCCTCATTCAGGCCCGTATTGGGATAGAGGGGAATGAAAAGGCGGATCACTGCGCGAAGTGGGCGACACAGAAAGAGGACGTTGATGTCATTGTCTCCCAATCAAGTGGTGTCTGAAAAGGGGAATGGAGAGAAGAAATGAAACTACAATGGATGGGATGTGTCCCAACGAGTCACTTTCGACTTTATTCCTCATCCGGAAATTAAAATAAGAAGATACCATCCACTTGTAACCCCAAATTATATCTGGACATGGGAGATTTCCTGCCTATTTCCACAGATTCGGAATAACGCGGGAAAATGAATGCATTTGTGGAGAAATGGGTACGTACACTATTTAATGGAATGTATGGAGATCTTGGAGTGAAGGAAAAACCTGAAGATTGCAAATAACGATTTCAGCACTGTACTGATGGAATCGGTCATCTCAAAACCCTGAAGAATAGGGTGTTAAAAATGGACATTTTCATTCCAACTGTTTGAGAATGTGCAGGCGGAGAGAGAGATAGCTATTGACTATCCCGAAAGGAAAATTCGTTTGACGGATCGATCCATGTAAGGCTGGACAATACTTATTCAGCAGTCGACCCCAACACATCCTGTCGATACTGCTACGTTCAGTGGTGGCCAGGTGGTCGGTCGGCTGTGTACAACAAGTTTCCTCATAATCCTCTAATGGGAACTTAGTAAATTAAAGCTCAGTGCGTGAATTAAGGCAACTCTAGTATATGGCATTTCAATGAAACGTTATGTAGTTTTTATTTTTACAATCTTGGTGAGTTCTTAAAAACAAGAAAATGGAAAATATGCAACAGCGTATTTTATTTCCTGAGAATTCATTCAACTTATCAGTTCTCTAAAAATTTAATTCGAGTTTTTTCCTATCTATGTAAAATCGTTTTTGCCTTAAGAAAATTGTGCGAATTTTGAATTTCAAATGTGCTGATTAAAAGTAGTATAGCAGTTTTCTTAACATTTTGTTGACCAGGAATTTTACGCAAAATCTATGTCCTGTCACCTACTATTATTTTTTGAATGAAATGAAATTTAACTTTGGGCATATTTTGTATATAACTTATCATAATATTTTTTGTTTGATAAGCTACATGGTCTACGTGTAATGGCACACAACGGGTTTTGCAGATACATCTCGTTTCGCTGCCCTTTTTTTTTTTTTTTTTTTCCAAGAGCATACCCTGCACCTTATACCTGGATTTGTTTTCACGCCATTGAACTTATTTCAAAATCACTTGGAACATCAGATAAAGTATCCGCGTATCATACTTTGAAAAGTTCTTCGCCGATCCGTTCCGTCTGGGTTGAATTTTTGGAATGATACTGAAATGGTGATGAAAACTTGAATACCAAGAGAAGTATTTATTATTATTATTATTATTACAAAGTGGACACAATTCAACACGATACGCCAAGTTTTTGCAACGTTCTATATCGCCCTGGGTGTCTTTGCTGTTAAGTTATTGCACATGTACAGCTTATGAAATATTTGACGGCATTATTTTCTCACAAGAATGAGTGTGGAATGGCATTCCTCCTTTTAATAATGTGCTTCTGCTCCTAGTCACATGCCTGACTGCTTCATGGAAAATTTAGAAAACGAACGTAGGACAAGAGATCTGTTTTTGGATGTGCTGAGAGTGACTATTTCAATACTGGAAAGATGACGGGGAAATTGCTATCTTGTAAGTGAATTAAAATACAATAAATAAATAAGCGAGGATAAATGAACGTCCAAAGAGGGATGTAAAAAAATTGAGCATATGTCCTGGAAAATCATTAGAGCTTATCAAAGCATATTTTCACAAAATTGAATTTTCAACCATTTAACCCCACGTTTTGAGAACTTAATGATACAAAATGATCCGCTGAGAGTACAAAAATGGCTTTCGGTCCTTATGAAATTTGTTTTAAGAATATTTCTGAATCGTTATTTTGTTTTAGGCAGGTGTATGTATGATTAGTTGATTTTTTAATGTGCAACGAACTCCGCGTTTTCGACTAGCCATGTTTGGAGCCTGTTGTTGTGATTGACTTTTTTTTCTCTCCAGGTAAGAGAGAAGAGCGAACGCAGCGTCCCCATGCGGCAGCAAAGGACCGCCAACTCCGGAGGCAGCGACCTCAGCTACAGCGACGCTGACAGCAGTTTCGGATCCAAGTCTGCTCGGTCCAGGGCCACGCCTACTCGCCTCACACCCGGATGTAAGTGCCTGCAAGCTTCGATTGTATCCACCCTAATTGCCCGGAATACGAAAATGAATAGGGACGCTAAATGACTTATTTTTACTGCCTGTTTGCGTCCGGCACTCACCTATGCATGCCCTGTTTGGGGGCCAAATATTACTTAAAATTAATGGAAGTCCAATACAATAGAACCATAAGAAACATTGTAAATGCAACCTGGTATATGAGAAACGCCGACATAAGTTTTATGTAAAGATTCTTAGCAGCTACCAGCTGCTCTAGCACTTTGAATAAGTTTCAGCAAACACTTCCATTAAAATAGCTTCTTTATTAGACACAAACATAAAAGACCCTACATCACAGTAACCGTTAGAGCTATTTCTAAATCATCTCTAAATACAAATTCTGCCGAAATGCATACGTCATTCAGTGCTCAGTTCACTCCAGTTCCTTTTCACACTTTTACTTGATTGATTGCACAACAATAAGGAAAGCACTTAACTACCCTTCCCTAAAAGAAGTAATTGAAAAACATGCAGCAAATTTCTATAAAACACTTGATTCCCACGAAAAGGAAGCGCTAAATGAAATGGATAAATACTCTCTAGACCCTAAAATTAAACGACCTCGTCATGTCCTTTTATTATGATCTAACGTAAGCTGAATTAAAAGCTTAATTTTTTCTCTTCTCCCTTATGTCTGTCTTTGTCTCATACCAGTACCACTCTACATCAATAGAGCATATCGCTCATCTCACCTGTGCTATAACGATGAAAAATACCCCGCATCAAGCAGCCAATGGGATAGCCATCTATGCAGAGCTCCCCCACCCCAACTCTAGATTCCAGTGCCAATGATGTGGGGGGGGGGGGTTGTTTGAGAGCTCTCGGGGGTCTTTAATCTCTCCTTCAGCTAAATTGAATAAATAATTACATGGCACTATAATTTTGGCCTGAATTTAAATTTTTCTGTTTTTGCGTTTTTGTTGTATTATTATTACGTGCACCCACTCGCACACAAGTAAGGGGGAAAAAGTATAAGGGAAGATAATTATTAGACCGGGCTAGAGTAACTATTGTTTTGTGATAGATGTTCATTATGCTGTGGTATAAGTCCTAATGTGTGCATTGGCAGGTGGCGGGAGGCAGTGGGTCCTGTTTAATTGAGCAAGGTCGTCTGTTTTTGTTGCTTTTGGGGTCGTAGGGTGGGATTTCTTTTGTTGTAGTATTTTTACTATTGTCGAGTTTGCTATAATAGTTCATCGTTAGTTTTTAAAAATATTCTTCAATAGTTGGTAGTTTTAAATCTTTAAAGATGTTATTGTTTCTAACGAACCAGGGCATGTTTAAAATTTGTCTAGCAGTTATATTTTGTAATGCGTTTAACCTATTAATGTGAGGTTTGGCTGCAGCACCCCATATAGGTGATGAGTGGGCGCAGGAGTGATTTATATAGCAAGAGTTTATTCCCTAGCAAGAGTCTTGAATTCCGGCCCATTAGGGGGTATAGTGCGGCTTTGGTTCTTCTATATTTTTTTTATCTTGTTGATGTGGGGTCCTTTGTCAAGGGTAACCCCGAGGTACTTGACTTCTTTCTCCCATCCGATTGTACGCCTGAATAGTTTTGGGAACTCTAGATTCCAGCACGAGCTGACACCGGTACTCTCCAGTTGAATCACGTAACGCTGATTGGACGCCAGGACACAATCCTGAGTCTCTCATTGGTCACCGCGCCTGGCCCACAACTTGTTTTCAGTCACTCTTCCGAGCTCTGTGCACAAAAAGTGCAGGAAATCTACCTAAAGCCAAGCTTTCAGAAATGTCTATGCCATGAGCGGAGATAGCCGGGCAACTCCGGCAATCTGCAAGCTTCGATTGAATTATCTTCGCCTCATTCACAAGAGTGCCTAGATTTTTTCACTCACATTGATCGTGTTGCTGTTGGCGATATTCAGGATCGAACTTGGACCCTTACGGCTCGTAGGCGTGTGGTCATGACATCTGGCTGCCAACCCAGAGATTCCGAGTTCGATCCTGGCTATCGCCAACAGCAATATTGGTACCCTAGGACGATAAACAAACTAACAAAACGCAACCTTCATTCAGCTGTTGTGGCGCCCTCTAAGCATAAAGAAAATGGCGGAAAATAATCAGCTAATAAATAAATAAAAGATGGCGATAAATAATCATCCGATAAATTAAAAAATGAATCTGATAAATAATCAGCCAATAAATAAAAATGGGTGTAAAGCGCATTAAAAAATTTCAACAGCTAATAAAATCACTGGTAAACAGCACCAAAATACCGCTCGTCTCACTTCTCACTGGAGGGGGGAGTATTGAAGAGGGGAGGCTTCATAAGCCAGATCATATCCTCAAGGCTGAATGATCTCTTTTAGTCTTGTGGTCATGTCGTCTGGCTACGGACCGTAAGATTGAGCTTACCTATCGCCAACAGCAAAAATCGCTTACAATATTTATTAATTATCAGTTTGTGTAGCGACTCTTATGACTGTTCTTTTAGCGCGCAGTCCGTGTTTTCAAATTCATGATGAAATTCTGTTTTTACTCCATTTAGAAGTATTTTATGCAGAATGTTTTCGACGGTTGTCGTGAATGCATGTTTGGTCTGAGCCATGAACTTCTTTACCATGTTACTAAAACACAAATTCGGTTCTGGGAGGCTATTAATCGCTAAATGAGTCGCCAAGCATGACACGGCAGGTTCAGTAAAACTGGCAACTTCACGCCAACGGTTCATGTTTCGTAAGTATTGTGTCAGGTACTCGCTGGGATACTACCTTGTGGCGGTGGTGTTGGCGGACTTGTGCCAATTCCGCCAAGGATCAAACCTGCGATGTTTTAGATTTGAAGTCCAGTAACAGCCGCTAGACATGAATGTACGCTTTTGTCGAATGGATAAGTGACTAGACTTCAAACCCAAAGCTTCTTGGGTTCGATCCTTGGCAGAATTGGCACAAGTCCGCCAACACACTTTTATTAGAGAGTACGCGAGCGGGAATAATCTTATGGAGAAGATTATTCCCCCTGCATTCTCTTCTGGTGCTTAAATGTAGAATTTTTAAGTCTTTGCTTACCGTCTCGTACATTTGCCACAACACTAGTAAATTGAAATTACATACCACTATCATTGCAAATATGTTTACTGTCTGATTATCTTGGAGAGAGTATTATTTCAACTGGTATGTTTTGTATCACAGTTTGCTAACTAGATGAATGCATTGTTAATGATTTGAAGTTTTATGGCACAATATGAAGGTAATACTGCGCCAAACAAATTTATTAATAAAAACAGTTTCTAGAAAAGTATTTCCATAGCAAAAACGATAATAAATTACAAAATGTCAAAACGAAGTGGAAAAAGTGAGTTCAGATTAAGGAAAAAAAATTCTACAGATTTTAAGTAGGCAAAAAGATTTTTATGTGAATTTTTGCCAAGCAACCAAGTCACTGCTGTGATTTTGAAGTAAAATAAGCGTTGAGCATTAAAATATGGACATTCAATAAGGATATGATAAACTGTTATCCTACAATCACAATGTGGGCATATCGACAATGGATCATTTAATAATAGGTGCCTGTGTATCATTCTAGTGTGACCAATTCTCAGGCGAGTTAAAACTGCGTCCTGTTTTCTATAATTCAAAGAGAGCCAATTCTCTATGATCGGTTTGCAAGTGTGAAGTTTGTTTAGAGTTTGCCAGTGATAGCTTTAAGCCTATGTCTTCGAATCGCATGCAGGTGCGGGTGTTTCTAAAAAACGGGCACTTTTATCACGGCCACACATTTCCACATGGGATAGTATCCAGCAGAGATAATTTTAATGAATAATCTTTAAAATATTTGGATGAGTATGATTCTGGGGAAGTTTTAAAGACTGTAAAACACTTAAAGAAACACTGTAAATAATGTGACTGGATGAAGTAATCCCATTGGTGGTTAACATAACGTTAAAAAATCTCTGAAACCGTTTTTATTGCTCTTCTAAAGTCCTCGTTTTAGGAGAATTTCCCTGAGTAGTGACCTGAATGCGAGAGATCGCGTTATCGCACTCGTGGCCCCGCACTGTTCACTGCAGACGGAAGTGAAACCAGAACGTTATTGGTGTATTGCTGAAATGCATTGATTGATAAGTCATCCGTTACTTTATTTTCCTTCATCCAGAAACGTTTGGCGTCTCCTCGAAATTTGGAGATAAATAACGGGTTGCTATTTGCCAATAGCTGGGATCGAACTCGGGATATTAACCCTCTAAGGGTTCCACACGTATATCGACGTTGCCCCAAGATGTCTTAAAAGGGCGCTGCACGTATTTCGACGTAGGGTAATGAAGAACGTCCTTTCGTTTTGCACGGAAATTGACGTTGGGGGTATACTGTTCCAAGACGGTTTTGCCCGCAATTTAACGTTGTGCTCACCCCCTCAAGTGTTGCCCTCTTTATGACTTGGAGGGGAGTCAACACAATGAATTCTTTACGACCATTTAAGGATGTTGCAAGATCTTAGGGTCCGGAGATTCCTTTAGGCATAGGTCATTGTAATGAATCGGCGTTAGGAAAAAACGAGGGGTGAGAAAGGAAAGGGCTCGTTCAAGAAAAGAGGAACAGAAATAGTTCCCCAATAGTATGTCTCATAATGGCTCTATGCGGACTTAAGTTTAAACTGCGTTTGGTTTCCGTAGGATTTCTTTGATATAGCTTATTTGATCAAAATATTGTTTCAAAGTTCCATTGAATTTTTTTTTTTTTCCCTTAATGCAGTTTTAGCTTACTTGTGATTAAACATGGCATTGAAGCACTAAGAACTAGAAAAGGATATATTTGAAAAATTGCCTTCGATATATGGTTATTGTACGAAATATATTTCTCATTCTGAGTTAAACTATTTTTGTAATGCAAATTCATACTTTTTACGCTAATCTCTACCTCTAATTATTTTTCATAAAGTAAGCAGATGCAACTGAGTTTTACGTTTTAAAGAAGTCTAAATTTCTATGAATATAATAAAATAAATTATTATATTGTTTCTCTTATCAGATTTATATTGTGTAAAAACATAGAATTCTGCGTCATTCTTTTTAATGATGTGACCCCTTTTTAATTTTTTTAATGAACTGCATAGAATAATTTCATTCAAATTCATAAAAAAAATTTAAGAATTATTTCTATTCAGAAAATTATTAATATTTATTCATAATATACCTTGATGTAGATGAAAGCAAATTGCAAAAAAAATTTAATTCAGCGTTTGATTAATTTTGTTACGAATATTAAGAAATGGATCATATTCTAAAAGTCTTACCCTCGAAATCCATCTCCAGATTTTTTTTTTTCAATAGTTTATCAAAGAAGACTTTTAGAATGATTTTTATATTTCTTAGATATTTTTAGAATATTTTTCTTAGATAAAATTGTAGATCTATAAAATATTTCTAAGAAATCAATATTTAGTTCAAGAATTTTGCGCTTATTTTACAGTTCTCTGAAGCATTTTTTTTTTCTTTTTGTAGATATGCTAATGAGCACTCTTCGATAGAGGTTAAAATATGATTGATAAATGAGAGAGCTTTTGATTAATCTTCTGCAAAGTATAGAGTGTCTTAATTACACGTTTTTAAGGACGTTCTAATGTAAAATCTTGCAATTAAATTCCTTAATAAAAATGCAATTGAATATTCAAAAGTGCAGCATTCATAGTTATGTCTTGAAATTACAGCCTGTTATTTACTCATATCAAATCAATGACTTTACGTTACTTTATTGAGATTTTGTTGCTTATGGGGTCGTTACTTATTGAAGAAAACATCATATACTGCACACATTGGTTCAGGATCAACCTTAAAAATTGTCAGACCCAAACAAGAAAACAATTATTATCATCATCATTATTATTGTTAAAAGCAATTATTTCTAAGTACAGTTTGATTAGATTTCGCAATCAAGTATGAATTTTGTGCCTCTTCCTGTCCTTTTAGACTATCGCAAAAATTCGACATAATTACTATAAGAATGTCAAACCAACGTACATTTCATTTATCTATTTTGTGTGTGTGTGATTTTAAATGACTATTCAAATAATCAAGAATAGACACTCATAAATAATTAATCCTTTGTCTGATTATATATATTTTATAATTAATAGAAAACTACATTTGGATAAAATTGCATGATACTTTTAATTTATCTCGATGCTTCCGTTTTGGTGTATCATTCACAATTTTTATATACAGATTTACGCATGTAGATTTCCCATCAGGAAGTTTAATCTAATACCTGATTACATCTAAATTAATTACAATTAATGGAGGAAAATTACGATAAAGAAAGAAATTAAAAGTTTGTCAAATTTTTTGACTGGAATAATTCCTCGTGAAAGCTCTACCTTTTTAACCCTAGCTATTGAACTGAGAGGTTAAAAAAATGTTAATAAAGGGCTTTAAAGGGTTGAAAAAGGGATTAAGCCTTATCTAGTATGCTATATTGAACTGAAATTTGAAAAGCACTTTTTTATTTTTAAGTCAGTTATCAATTATATAAATATTAAGTCTATTATATAAATAATATTGTCAACTGTGTATTAATTTTTGTTTTATGCGAGAGCTAATGACCATACATATATCCTCGATGATCGCCTGTGCTTTATCACAGTCTAATTAAAAAATATGAAATATATACATATATTTCTTCTCACTATATTCATTTGATTCGTTATATGGTGGAATTACTTCCAAAACCTTTAGATATTCTACCTATTCCAATCATTTGACCATTTATATCAATTTTTTATTTCATACTAGCCGCCTTTGGCGACCAGCTGGTCCACCATGAGTAATGCTTTCTAAACTTCTTAATTAAATAGTTATGTGCCTTCCTATCTTTATAACTTCTCAGCCAAATATGTTTAAACTTTGAAAGGCACATAACTCATATTATTATAGAAGCCTCACGATTATTTGTTCATTGCTTTATATATCTCTAATTCGTAATAAGCTGTCATGGAATTGTGTAAATATCACATTTTATATTTGTTCCATAATATTGCGCTTCTTTTTTAAACACTTGCTGTAGATCACACTATCCTCGGTTTAATTTGCAAAAAGAGTTAATTTAATTATTCAGTTTGAGTTTTTGTCAAAGTGACTGCAATCACTGGTACATTCTTAACGTGCTCTTGAAGGTTAAATTCCACTTTCATTGTGTGGGAAATGAATTGTAAAAAAATATGATTACAATATTTCTTAAAAATAATCACTAAAAATAGAATTTGAATTTATAAATTAAGACAATGGTAACCATGTAAAAAGTCATTTTTAAGACGATTTAAAAAACAATTTTACACTGTAATATTCGCGGAAATTATCGCAGAAAAATTAAGAATATTAGCTTAATTTTAATTAATTAAAGTTCCCCTAAAAAATTCCGCCATCCGAATATTTTCATCCTCCAAAGTAAATATGAATATATCAAGTGCGGTTTCTCTAGGTCATATGGTCTGGTGTGTAGAACAGTAACACACACACACATTTATTCACATACGTAAACACATATTCATTTGATTATCAGCCTTGGAGTGATTCTGAACATTGATTGGCGTGAAATTGGTGGACGAAAAGATTTAAAAAGTTTTAATAATAATACTTTATATATAAATCAGCCTTTTTATATAAATCAGCCAACTTCAATGATTGATTTAGAAGATCGATTGATGATCGATTGAAAATATTAGTGAAAATATTATGTTAAATATGAGAGTCTCGGAACAAAGTATGAAAATATATAACAGTTACTCATCAATGCAATTTTTGACTCAAGTTACATAAAGTGTAATTATTATTATTTTTATTATAATTATTTAGAACAAGTTATCAGTACTATGTGTGCATTTTACAAATGATTTAGAAATTAGCCATTTGTTTCGAATTCGAATGCGTGGCTTATCCAGTATCAATTCAATCATGTTTACCTCAAACAAAAAGTGGATTCATTGAATTAATGATATAAATATTGCAAACGATCATAGAAACCTTTGCATCGCATTAATTTTTTTAGGAAACATGATATTTAATATTTATTTAATTTAATCCAATCACGTGGTGAGAGTTACATTTTTTTTTTTCGATTTAATTTGCAGTTATAGTTAATTTATTTTTTTAATTTGAACTGTCATTACGATGGCAACAGTTTAGTAAAAGCTACTTTTTCCCTTTGCTCGTTTATCGTTTGCTATAAAATGTCATTGTTTCGTCCAAATTATATTGTTGAAAAATGTGGTTAAAACATTTCTTTAAAAATTCGTAAAAAATAGAAGCTTAAATTATATATACTGGTATCATTAGAAAACTAATTTTTTAATCTTTAAATTAATGTTAAAATCATCTTTGTGCTATAATATTATCGGAAGGTATAGCGGAATAACCTCTAAATTTCGCTAATTTTTAATTAATTCAAATTCTAAGTAAAAATTCGAAATAAGGGGCTCCGAGATGCACATTTCGGACTTCCAAGGTATGCATGTACCAAGTTTGGTAGCTGTAGGTCTAACGGTTTGGCCTGTCGAGCGACAATACACACACACACATTAAGCTTTATTATAAGTATAGATTAAAACTTCAGCCCATTAAGTATGTCATCAATGATCGTCTGCTCTATATAATTTTCCAATTTTGAAAGAAAAAAAAACGCATTTTTTTTACTTCATTTTCATTTTGAGAAATTCTTTCCTTCTCCTATTTTGCCCTATGATGAAGAAAAAATATTTTTGTGTATTTCAAAACCGATTTAAGGCTAATGCCAATGATTCTAGATACAACAGAGCATACTTCTATCATAAGCGTAATAAGCATAAAATAATCGTAAGCATAAAGTAATTGCTTACACTGTAATTATTTCTAAATTAGAATGCTGGTTTTCTGGAGTTTTCAAAATACGCTGGCGATTATTTGTAAAATTTATACATCCCAATAACACTGAAATACGAATATCACTATCTCTTCATTAAATCCATTTACTTATATAATTTGATTCTTTTATTATGCCTACGGAGATAATCAATAAAAATAAAAACATTTCTTTCAAGCAATTAAAGCTTTCAAACTTTATTTCAAATGTAACTCTAAGACATAAAATTTCTTAATTCATTTCTGTATTTGTAAAGGGTCCTAGATGCTTATTTCTTTATTAAAAGCATCATCATTTATTATTTTACCAAAACAAGATGTTTATTCCTTTTTTTTTTTTTTTTTTACAATAACCCATCGGCATGAATTATTGTAAAAAAAAAGTTTTCGGTGATTATCTCTACTCCTAGCGATCATTAGTTAGAGAAAGAAAATGAAATGTTGCAAAGTTACATTAATGCAATATATGTTTTACAAGTTTAATTTCAGTTATTTAAATCATCAATTACTTTTCCACAGTCAATTTTATAAAAAGATGTAAGCATAACTGAAACTTTTGTCAATTACACTATTTGATAAAACTGGCAGAAATAGTAACAAATAAATAGTGGTTCTTTTTTTTTTAGAATAGACGAAAATTAATTTTTGTACATTGTATTATTTTAAAGAACATTATAAATATATCGCAATTTATGAGGAATAAAATACTCCTGTATAATATTTTAAAATAATCGTATGTTTGTTCCAGCTGCCTTTGAAGATAACAGTTTCATTAAATGTGCACACAAAATAGTGAAAATAGATATGGAAAAAATCACAAAAATGTCGATAATTTTAATAAGTTTCAAAAACATTTTAAAATGACTAAACCAGTCTATATCTTCAAAAATAAATTTTAAATAAGGACATTTAAACTGTGCTTGCTCTGGTATATTTCACGAAGTTTTAACGTGAAATTATTTTGAAACTATCAAAAACAAAAACGGCATTATTCTTCAATAAAAAATAATTATTAAAAACAATATTCAATTTTTAAAAATTGCTATGAGATATTTTAGAGCCTTTATCACGATATTAATACATGATACATACTCCCAGATATTAGTACATGAGTAAAAAATTATATGACTCTAAAATTCTAATTTTTTAAGCAATCCAATCAATTTGCTGATTTGCATGTTTTTTTTATAAAAGAAGATGACTATTTTTTTTTTCTAAAAAATGACATATTGGTCATATATATATATTGTTATCTACACGTCAGACTGACTGATAAGTTCTAATTCTAGACAAATGCTATTCTCTGTACAAAAATATAACTATGATTTATTTGAAAGAATATTAAAGGAATATGAATGCAATTTTAATCCTTCATTATTTTTGAATATATATATATATATATATATATATATATAATGTATGTATAGCGACTCACTTTGAATATATTTTATAGTGAGACCGATGAAAATTTCTGTGCTGAAATACCTAGCATATTAAGTGAAACCCTCTATGTTTATTTATACTCTGCTGCAACGATTTAGAAAACGATATTATCGGCTAACGATGTTAAAAGGCAAAAGAACGGTCTTCCCAAACACTATTCCTAGGAACCAGCTGACTTTTAGTCATTCGAAATAAACGGAAAGCAATAAGATCTGAAATGAATGAGCGGTCATTTGCTCATACCCGAAGGCGTGTTGACCACCCAGGAAGAAGCGGAGGGGTCGAAAAAATTATCTAGCGCTTGCCGTACAGCTCTTTAGTAAAACCGACGCCATTTTACGACAGAATATTACTCCTACTTCCCTCACTTTTCGGAGGTTTCACTCTTAAAATGAAAACGCTCAGAGGGTTAATAAATGTAGACAAGCAAGATCAAAAAATGGCCTATAAAAAACGATATTTCCCTGATAAAAGCGTCAGTCAATGCTCAGCCAGCCACATGGAAACAAGCTTGTAGACGTTTAGTATGTGTAACATTATTATTGCTCAGAACACTGTTTCAATTTTTAATCACGGTGCCCCACTCCCTTCAGTCTTAGGGCCCGGGTCAATAGCACCCCCCAAAATTATCGGCTCTGTTCCCGCTTTTATGTGCAACTCATATTTTCTTTTATTTCCAGCTGCAGGTGGAAGAAGCAGCAGTCGACCCTCGAGTCGACCTTCCAGCCGACCTCCCAGCAGAGCAGCCAGCGACCTGTCTGGCGACAACGTGGACAGTTACCGGGCCCGCAAGATGGGCTCGACGGGAGCGCGGCAGCGCACGCCGAGCGCCTCCTCTCAAACGTCTGCCACTAAGATACCGACCATCCGACGCACCCCATCCTTCAGCAATTCCAGCAGCAAGAACGAACCCAAGAGGGAGCGGGAGCGGTGGAGATGAGGGGAGAGAGCCCCGCTGTAAATAGAAGTCTCGCCATTCGCTAACGTCAACATAACTAGCTTACTACTAAAACGATGCGCCAACACTAGGAAAGCGACTGTTTCTGTGATACCAGATTTTGTTCAGTTGGAATACTGGTATTTCCTAAGATTCCACTCACATTCCAACGAGACGATCTCTCTTCTCTGCGTAAAAGGGACCGAGATTCAGTTTTGCTTTGATAAAAAGATCTGATGTAAATGTCCCGAGTAGAATCTGCTAGTGAAAAAAAAAAAACCTTCAAGAAGTGCCAAGCCTACTTGCTACAGAATACTGGAATTGCGTTTTCCTATCTACGCATCTTCCACTTATAAACCAACTCAGTGTGATATACATTCTGCGAAGCTGAGTTAAAAAAAAAAAAAAAAACTTATTGATTTTGAAAGTTTTATTTTTTGATCATTCCTTGTAATACTTCGTAAAGATTCTTTTTTTAATATTATTAAGTGATGTTTTAATGAGTTCTAACTTGAATAATCACTGAAGGACTGCATAATTTGAATGCTATAAAAATAAACTCACTCATTAATATTTTTGTTTGTTTGCTTGTTTTTTGTTCATTAAAAATTAGTTTGTAAAAATAGTTGCTCGAGTCATTTATTCACGAGACAAATCTGTCACCACAATATAATATTAGTTTCAATTTATATATATATATATATATATATAACTAGCTATTATCTCTAGCAACTCTGTTCGCTTGAAAATTATGATGTATATGTACGAAAAACAAATAATGACAAAAAAATTAAGCATAATCTAATAATAATACATTTAAAAGTATAAGCATATACGAAAAATATATAACACAGTTTGATGACAAAAACACACTACTAACCTAAAAACTATTTATTTACATTGTATACCCAGAGTGAAACAAAACTGCAAATCAAGTCCCGTCATTTCCATTTTATTTATGGATCGAGATGGAGATAGCTACAACAGTATTATACGCATCATTTTTTAAACTTTTAATTCAAATGAAAACACAGTTGTCAGCAATCACGGGCGAACTTTCAACGCCAGATGGCGTAACGCACATGTCTGACTTTCCTACGCCAGTTGGGTTAATGCAATGCAGATTAGCAATTTTTTATTTCCTTTGTTCTGTTTTCTTTTCATTTAAAAGTACTTCAGAATGAATCCGGAAGATCGATTCATTCACAACATTTGATTTTAATTACATCAAACACGTAGAAAATAAATAGAATCCTTTGAAATAATTGGCCGAAATTCTCCTAAGCCTGACCTCAACTCTTCTGGGAAAAAACTCGGAGCCCTACTCATCTTTGGCTGCCTCAGCGTTTTGGCTTGAAAGTTAGTTTTTAATGAACCGGAATAAAAAGTAGCCTTTGTTCTATTCCTGACTCTAATCTATCTCTGTGCTAAAGTTCATCCCATTCCGTTCTGGCGTGAACAAACATCCATCCAAATTTTCACATTTATATATTCGTATACATAATATATGCTAATATATAATTGCAGAAAGTTTTTCCAATTATTGCTGTAGAAATGTGTGAAACAACCTCGTTACTCTCGGAGGGGACAGCAACTTTCCGAATCACATTTCACAAATTTAGCTTTCAATAATAATCAATTTTACAGTTAATTAGCTTATATAGCAATAAAAACTAATTGTAATAAGTAATTATTTTGATTGTTTATCAAATAATTATTGTATATATGCTTACCAATAATTTTGATGTAGGGACAGTAAGATTTTTTTTTTTTTTTTTTGATGAAAAGAAGATTACAAATAAATTATACCGCTTTGATATGGTAAGTAAATTTGTGCATTATTTTGAAAATCTCATCACAAAATAAAATGATTGTTGGAGCGTCAGAAAATATTTATTTATTATTGCACATATATACATACTAGCCGCCTTTGGAGACCAGCTGGTTCGCCAGGAGTAATGCATTCTAAAAGTTTCAATTAAATACTTATGGGCCTTGCTCCCTTTATAACTTCTCAGCCAAATATATTTAAAATTCGATAGTCACGTAACTCATATTATTATAGAAGCCTTGCGATAATTTGTTCATTGCACTATATATCTCTCTGATTCGCAATCAGTTGTCATGGAATTGTGGAAAATTTTATATTTGTTCCACAACATTTTGCTTCTTTTTAAACACGTCACACTTTCCTCTGTTTATTTCGCAATAAGAGTTAGTTTAATTGAGTTTTTGTCAAACGGACGACAGTCATTGGTACACTCTTAACGTGATCTTGCAGGTTGAATTCTACTTTCATTTTATGAGAAATAAATTGTAAAATTTATATGATTTGTTATATTTTTTTGAAAAATTCATTAAAAATAGAAACTGAATTATAGGTTAAAACATTGTTATCAATGAAAAAAGATCATTTTTATAGGTAAAAACATTGTTGTCTATGACAAAAAAGGTCATTTTTATGAGAATTTAAAAAGCCATTTTGTGCAGTAATATTTTCAAAGCATTACAGCAGAAAAATTTCAAATGTATCCTGTATGAATTCAGTCCGGAACAAAAAGCTGATTTATTGAATTAATGATAGAGATATTGCAAACGATCACAGAAACCTTTGCCTTGTATTATATTTTTTTAGAAAACATAACATTTTATCTTGTCACGTGCTGAAAGTTACATTTTTTTTTAATATTTAATTTGCTAGAAAAGTTGATTTTTTTTTTTAATTTGAGCTTTTGTGAATATGATGGCAACAGTTTAATAAAATCTTTTTTTTTCCATTGCTCTTTTATCGTTTGTAGTTTGTAAATTTTATTGTTTTGTTCGTAATACATTGTTGGAAAAACATAGTTCAAAATTTCTGTACAAATTAGTTAAAAACAGAAACTTAAGCTGTATGTTAAAACACTGATACCATTAGAAAGCTAATTTTTCTATCTTTAATTTGATGTCAAAATCATCTTTGTGCGATAATGTTTTCGGAATCTGCACGGGCACGTTACGAGTGAAAGAGAAAAAATTATCTTTTATCAAAATGTTGCCATCAGATTGACAAAAACTCGATTTAAAAATTAAATAGCTATTGCAAATTAAACATATAAAATTGTAATTTTCAGCACGTGTCTGCATGGAATGAAATAAATATAAAATATGTTTTTTTCTAAAAAGGAAAAAAAATGTGATTTTCACAGTATTATTAATTAAATAAATCATCTTTATTTAAGACAAACATGGTTTAATATACATATTTTTTCAATTTAAGGTCCAACGGCTAATTTGTAAAACATTAACAGAAATGCATCTATAAAAAGGGTCTACATGAAATAAATAACTATATAGTATGTAACATTAGTCTATAAATGTAGAATGTTTAGCTTTTAAATAATAAAAACAGATTAACTTCAATCAACTCAGTCTCTGAAACTGACTGATTTATGAATGTTTGATGATTACTATTTAATAAAAACGGGTAATTTTAAACCACTTCATCAAACATTCCAAAGATGCTACCCCAATAAATGTCCAGGATTTCTCTAGACTGACTGGCCCCAAGAATGAAAATATTGAATGTTCCAAACATTTCTATTTAAAACTTCATAAGTCGATGTTACATCAAGTATTTAACTGATAATTTTAAATAGCAATGAGTTTAATATATTTGTTGAGACTCTATCTGAATTTCATATCATTCAGTCGTTTCTCCTCTTAATACGTTTTAAAGATGTGGTTTTTAAGACAACAATAATCACACGTAGTTAATCTGACTCCATTTATTTCTAAAAACTATTTACAATTCTATACACAAGGTGTTGCCAAACACTCAGAGAAAACATTAGTTTCGAGCGCAATTAATTCTGGTTTTAGACATCTAAAAGTAAATTCTAGCTCTAGTATTCTTAAAGTAAAATCTGGCTTTACAACCAATAGCTCTCGTAACAATATTTAAAAAATATGTTTTTATTAATCAATAATTAGTTAACTCTAGATTAAAGTAAAATAATAAATAGAAAATTACTTACTATTCACCTCATACAAAGCAGGTTTGATTATTCCATATAAGATAAAGTATTTTTTAGCTGTCTTGTAACTGCTTTGATTGAAAGCAACTGTTTTGATGATGAGGAGAGTTTTTTCCTTCTCTGTGTATGAACCATTGAGCTTGTACATGTTGAAAATAAGTTACAAATCAATATTTGATTTTTAAAAATCTAAAAACTGATAGAACGGTAATGGTTAATAATGTGTTTCAGAAAATAGTATATATATCAGAAAAATAAATATAAATCTAGAAAGGTTTCAAGCATATTTAAATATGAACATTTTACTTTATAACAAAATAAAAGCAACTTTTCATGAAAATTATAAAATAATTACGATTAATTATGTTATTTTTTTATGTTAAATTAGACGCGTTTGCTGATGATAATTTTATATTAATAACATATAAATTTAAATCAAATGAAATGTTGCGATTAATTTTTTGTCTTGCATGGTTTTTTTTACCTCTTGATTTTTTCTTGTGCAATCGTTAGACATACAAATAATTGTTCAGTTTTTCTTTTTGATTTGTTTTATTCTTTGTATATTTATAACAGGAATATGGGATATTTTCAATATTCCGAGTACTCAAATAAATTTCATCATTATGATTTGTTTTTAAAAATGAAATACAATACATAATATCACCAGTTTGGCGTTAAAAGTGCCAACGTGAGAAACTTGAATGAATTTCTACCTCTGCGAAATGAACTTTTCCTACAGTAACCTGTTTCTATAACGGCCGCCGTAAACATAGACGATCGTCTAGCAGAGTTCTTGTAATGGACAGATAGTAGTTTACACAAGACAAGTCCAATGTCAGTGTTTCAGAGCAGAGTTCTCAAGAATTATTCTAGAAAGGCGCGTATTTCACAGCGAAGGAAGAAACTCAATGAACTATAATTTTTATTTTATATTTTTCTGATAAGTAAATGCGGATGACTGAGAAATAAAGAGTTTTATCTGCAATTTTAAATATATTCTGTCTTAATTCACATCTATATTTTAATTAAAATACATTAAAGAATATGGACATATCTGAATTGCAGAAGTATTTGCATTTTTCTAACGTTTTTATATTATTTTTAACGTTGAAATATCAAAAAAAAAGGTTGTTTTGGATATTAAAAAATGTATGTAATTTTTCAAAAAGATATTCTATCTTCTTTTTTTTTTTAACAAAGCAATTCTCATGAGTCATGTAGAATGCTTTTTAAAATCCGATGCTGACAAAAATTAAAATTCTATATTTTTAAAAGAAAGAATACAAAGGAAGGCCCAATATATATATATTTCAAAAAACGAATAATTCTCATTCTTGATATAGAAATAAGGCAGTTCTTAAATTTCATGAAAAAAATTTATGATCTGAATAATGTAATCATACGAATGCTTATATAACTTGTTTACATGTATCTATATCTAAAATTGCTAATACGTTAGAAGTTAAAAATGAAAGTAATTCTTTTATTGAATGTAATTCACCAAACTTAATTGCTTGACAAGTTCCTGCATGAAGCAATATGTATCTCTCACAGAAAAAAAAAGAAATTTTATAATTGAGACGGAAAGAATAAAAGAATTTAATTCATTTTTAAAAAAGAAAGCATGACAAAAGGTTAAAATGTGCAAGAGTTACTCCCCTATAATTTGCTTTTACATCTGTTAGTATTTGCTATTAAAATCATTTTTCGGTTATTATTCATTTATTTATTCTTTTGTTAAAATTATGTTACGTTTTTTATAGAAAACTCTTGTAATTTATAGGGAAAATGCAAAACTGATGAATCAATTCCTTTTAAGTCATTCAGAAATAAAATAATAAATTTTTTTAAAAGGAACATTTTTGATTTAAAAAATTGTATTTATGTGTTCTTTACTCATCAAACGAAGCTTGAAAATTGGCTATCTTAAAAAAACTCCGTTAAAAAAAATGCCTTGAGAAAATTAAAAACATAATCTTAATATAAATACAGGTCACTGCAGTATATGTCACGTGTATATGTTATAGATCTAAAGAGCTGGGTTGAAATAAATCAAATCTTATATATATTTATTATTTGGGGGAAAAAAGAGGGAATACTGCTAATTTTTCAAAGCTTGAAGGTTAATTATATATTCAATTAATTAGAATACATAGGAAATTTTATCGTTTTTCTACAGTTTCGGAATAAATTATTCTACTAGAAATGTATATATACCATATTAAAATTCAAACTTCTTTTTCAATGATGCAGTTTCATTTCCTTGTAATTTTTATCTAATTTTCGACAACTTTATCCCAAATTTAAGAAACAATTAAGTAAATGCGGACGGCTGTGAAATAAAGAATTTTATCTGCTTTTTAAAAAGTATTCTGGTTTAATTGACATTCAGATTTTAATTTAAAACACTTTAAAGTTAATTTTAATTAAAACACTTTAGACACTTATTAATTTGAAACACTTTAAAGTGTTATATACATATTTTATAAAGAATGTTGTTTTCTATAACTAAACTATTACCTAAGACATATTTTTAACGCTAACAAAGTCAGATACATAAACTAGTAGTTTAATTAATGAATACAGACCTGAAAAACGAAAATAAACAGAAAGCTGTCGAAACATTGCCAACCCTTCTACATAAAGTCAAGGACGCATACGTCTATCCCTTTTAACTTTGAAAGGGGTGTCCTCTTCAATGAGACAATTGGAACTATTTTCCGAAGTACTGTTGCAGTTCCCCTTCTTTTATGATCTTAGAGGGCGTTCCTTTTAGAAGGAATTTGTCGAGTCTTAAAGCTAAGTAAGGGGTTGAAGTAGTGATATTCAGGGTGTCCCAAATTAAAGTTACCCTTTTCAGAGCTACATACCGCCGTAACTATTCATCCATTAATTCTGAAATTTTGGGTACGCCTTAATAAAGGGACGAAAAAGACATTTTGCTAAAAAAAAATTAGTTCAAATATCGCCACGAGAAGGCGTATTGTCAACTATTTTATTATAAGAATTACACATTAACTTGGAATGAATCTAAGTCATGTTCGATATGATGGCCACCAGTGTCAGCTACCCTCCGAAATCTGAAAATAACATGTTCATCAGTAGAGCACAGGGTCTGCGTTGAACTATTGAACACTCGGCGACAAATACTGGCTTTAAGATCAGGCATGTTCTCGGGTTGTCACGGCCAACCAGATCTTGCAAATATCCCCAGAGCCAAAATTCGTATGGAACACACAGCACAGTTGAATAGGGTAACTCGTGATAGTGCAGGTCTGGGGATCGGGCAGGCCAAGCATTATTGAAGTGGCGGCTTATTACTCTTCCTTCAGTAAAATGTGTTTTCAGAATATTTTTTACAGAATTTGCAGTGTGTGGAGTCACACCATCCTGCATAAAGAACATTCTGTCAAGACATTGACATGATTGTAGAGCCGGAACAATTGCATTCTCCAACATCGATCCATATCGCTCTTTCGTGATAGTGCATGTCACAGCACCTGATGGAGTTTGTTCCTCAAAGAAGTACGGCTCCAGAATTAAAAAAAGCATTAAATTCACACCATACCGTTACTTGCGGTGAATGTATTGGAACATCTAGGGTAGAGCGGAGATGTTCTCTAGCCCGAATTCGGCAGTTATGCGTATTCCTCGAGCCTTCTAAATGGAAATGAGTTTCATCGGACCACAAAATGTTCCAAGGTTATTCAGAATCGACCTCACACCGAGCAAGAAACTGCAGTGAGAACGTTATTCATGCGTCAAAATCTTGTGGATGCAGCTGATGAACAAGTGAGATTTTGTATGGATAATATCGTAGGATATTCCTGAGGATCCTATGCACAGTGGAACGTGACCTATCCAACACTGTTACGACATTGCGAACACTACAGTTTGATGTTTTGTCCTCTTCCACTTGAAGTGCATCTTCCTCAACGACTTCTGAAGGAACTGATTTTCTTCCAAGACGAACACCCAACGATCCTGTTTCTTCACATTTCGTAATCCTTTTCTTTAATCCTTGAGACGTCATTGGTCCTGTTCGAAGATCCTTCAAAGTCCGAAAATTCCTTAAGGCCGCTGGTGCTGAATCGTAGTTTTGATAAAACAGTTTGACTAATAAAGCGTGAGATTGCAAACTTAAAGTCATTTTGAGTCGCGAGCACACTCGCATGAAGTTTTCAAAGAATGCATTCCCTTTTATACTGGCTAGTTGTTAAGTGACGTTGCAACATTTGCATATGCTGTAGTTTTAAATGTTTGGTTAGTTGGTTCGTTGAATTAACGTTGCACTAGAGCTGTGCATTGGGTTATTCGCGACGGTTCAGGATCTATCGCGTAGGATAGACTCGTTTTACATGAATACGCCCTCTACTGGCGACAATTGGAACTAAATTTATTTATTTTTAGCAAAATGTCTTTATTTTTGGCGTACCCGAAATTTCAGAATTTTCGGATGAATAGTTACGGCGGTATGTAGCTCTGAATAGGGTAACTTTAATTTGGGACACCCTGAATATCAACTCTATGCAGCTAACTAAGCACAAATTAGACCTCATTGATATTCAAGCACTCAAATCTGGGAACATGAAATAAGTTATATATATATATATATATATATGAAATATCTTCCGAACACGGGCGCAATGAACTATATAAAATGCGGAAATTTTAGAGGATGTGACTGTGTTTTAAAATGTGCAGAGAAAACAAAACTTTAATATCTTATAAATATAAGTTATTTCGCTTAATTATCTCATAGTAAGATACGCGTGCAAAAAAATTAACTATTTAAAATGTAATCTAACTATAAATGTGAAAATTTGGCTGCATGGATGTTTGTTACTCAATCACGCCAAAACGGCTGAACGAAATTAAATGAAATTTAACACAAAGATAGATTAGAGTCAGGAATGGAGCATTGGCAATTTTTTTTCCGGTTAAATGAGTGATTAATTTTTTATTCGTTGAAAATGAACTTTTGCGCCAAAAAGTAGAGGCCAAGTCCCGCCAAAGATAAGTAAGGTCACAGTCCCCCCCCCCACACACACATAACAGAGTTGAGGTTAGGCTTAGAGGATTTTCAAACGATTCTATTTATTTTCTTTGTGTTTGATACATTTAAATCAAAGGTTGCTAATCAATCGATATTTCGGATTCATTCTGAAGTACTTTTAAATTAAAATAAAGCAGGATAAAGGAAATAAAAAATTTCTAATCTTCACAGCATTACCCCAACTGGCGTAAGAAAGTCAGACATGGGCGTTACGCCATCTGGCGTTGAAAGTTTGGGCATGAACAATGTAAATAAATTGTTTTTACGTTAGTTGGATGTTTTTGTCATTAAATTGTATCTTTATTTTGTATGTTTCGTATATGTTTATACTTATAAATTTATCGTTTTTAGATTAGGTTCATTTTGTTTTTTATTTGTCATTATTTGATAGTTCATCATACATATACATCGAAATTTTTACTTGAACGGAGTCATGGGTAATAGCTAGTTAAACATATTTATATTAGCAAAAATGATTACATTTTTTTCAAAAGCAGTAAGATAATGAATTTGCACTCCCTCATTTTTAAGTATGCGTTATTGTTAAATAGTTTTCCCCTTCAGAGCTACTGAAACCCAATATTTTCAAAAAGGAGAAAATTGCACTCCATTTTGCCTAGTTATAATATTACATGTAGAATATGAAAAACTGAGACATTAATTCATTGAACAAGTGAAGTGCATGCATACTTAGATAGAATATACGTGTGTGTCAGCTTTTCCGCCGAATGTGGTGCAAACTATCGGCTGAATATCCGATAGTGAAATTAGATGCCCGAATAACTATCATTTTAAAAGAAAGAATAATTCGACAAAGAATAGTCGGTAAAATGCGACCGACTCAATTCACCTCGTCGGTTTTCATGCCAAATGTTGAGCAAACTGTGAGGCTTCATCCTATGTTTACGACAGTTTCATTTTCTGTTGGTTTTTCTCGTTCTGTTGGTTCTGTTCGTTTTTCTTTACCGAAATCTGTCTCGTATATACCTTAATCGGCCAACCAAAAAGAGACGGCAAAATATAACGTCTAATTCACTGCCATTTTATCACTTGTATTGTCAAATGTCGCGCACCGGAGTCTGTCGCATGGATTTCTTAGGTAAAAATACTTCTTCTTGTACACAGCCGACCACTGAACATAGCAATATTGACAGGATTTGTTGGGGTCGACTGCTGAATAAGTATTGTCCAACCTCACATCCGTTAAAGGAGCATTCCTTTCGGTCAATGGCCGTCTTTCTCCCCACCCGCACACTCTCAAACATTTAGAATGAAACTGTCCGTCTTCGACATCCTATCCTTCAGGGTTTTGAGATGACCCGGAACAATCAGTTCTGTATTTAAATCGTTATTTACAATCTTCAGGTTTTATCCCTAACTCTGAGACATCCATGTATTCCATTAAATAGTGGTCGCGAGTACCCATTTCTCCACAGATGCATTTATTTTCCAGCGTTATTCCAAGTCTTTGGAAATAGGCAGGAAATCTCCCATGTCCGGATATTATAAGGTAAAAATACTACAACTTCTACTACTAAATAATAACACTTAACTAATAGTAATAACACTTTTTTGTTTCGTCGGTTTTCCTGCCGAACGTGATGCATGCTTTAGTCTGAATATCCGGCAGTTAAATTCAATGTCCGACTACTTGTCAATTTAGCATCCCGTCTCCCAGATTTTTTAGTCGACCGACAAAAAAGAGCTTTTTTGAAGACTCATCTGTTATGATGCCAAATATTGAGCGATTGGGCATTGATTCCATCTTATTTGATAATCAGTCGCCCTCATTTTGCATTGATTTTTTAATCGATTCACGGAGAATTCTCCTAAAACGTAATGAAATGTTAAATAGTCGGTTGTTTGTTCCTCATCCGGAAATAAAAATAAGAAATGGACCCATCGATACCCCAAAGAATATCTGGACGTGGGAGCGATCGCTTTTGCCGAATGATTAAGTCGTCGACTTCAAAAACAAAAACAGCAGGTTCGATCCCTCTCTGCGCATTGTTTAAAAGGAAATACCGAAAACTGAATGTAAAAGGAAAACTACTCATCAGAGCAAGTTAAAATTCTGCACCTCAGAAAAGGGTTGATTTCAGCAGAAACTTAGAGCCGTGTCATTAAAATTATTTTAATAACTAAGACTTTTCAAATATTAAATATTACTTTTAAATGATATATATATATATATATGTATATAAATGGAAAATTCAAGTGATTAACTATATTATTTTTGGATACATGAATAACATTCCAAATTTTTTGTTAGTTCTATTTAAAAATAAGTAGACGTAGACTCATAAAGCTTGAATTCCAAATCCCCTTTTGATATCAGAAAATTCCTATTTCAGGATGTAATCAGCAAATTTTTTAATTCAAAAATCTTTAAGAATATATCATGTCTTTCTGAATGAGGCAGAACGGAACTCTCCTTACATAATGATGTTTATCAGTTTTTAAGCATCTGATTATACAGATTGCGACTAACAAAAAGTTGTTATGTCAGGATAATTGAAGGAATATTTTCTCACAAACATTGGACACGTTGAGGCCCCTTCGCAGCAATGCAATGTTTGAACTGAAGCATTCTTTGTTAAACTGGTGATTGTGAATTCATTTCCTGCAGTCAAAGTTGGGAATGAGTCCAAAATCTTCTATTTATATTGGCAGCGTCAGCAATCGAGTACAATCCAGCTCACACGAGAGCAAGAATCTAATAGGATCTGCTAATAAGATGACTCCTATTAGCATATCATTGAAGAAGATGAATTTTTTTGTTTACCGCCGCACATTTAAATAAAAAGTCCAATGTTGGAGCAGCAGATAGATAGAGGGGCTGAATTTTTGGTCGTCGTGTGTATTTCAAGTAGATGTGCGTCATTGGATAAGTAGGTTTTTATTATTATTTTTTTTTCGTTCTGGTTACGAGATGTCAGCACGTTTAAGATATCCGACTACGTTCGACGGAAAAATAGGATTTTTTAAAAATCTGTTTATGTTCTTAGACATATTGTCAATAATAAATATTATAAATACGAAAAAAAAAAATTGAAAATGTAATACATTTTCAGAAATGGGAAAATGTGTAGTCAATTGTAATGAAATTGAACCCAAACGGTTAACTCTACGCAAAATGGTTATGCAGCAATCCTTTTTTTCTTTGCGCACAAGTTATAGAATATAGTGATGAATAAAATGAATCAAAATCTAAAGCATTTTGAGATGCAAAGAAGTGATGAGTAAAAATATACGTGTATATGCCTTTTTCCTATAAATTTATAACTTCATTTTTCTGAAAACACCTATAAACGAAAAAGAATTTCGCCAACACTAAAACTTTTCGTTCATATCATTGCCCATATTATTTAAAACATGCACTGACAGTTTTATGTGAATATCTTCTCTATTAGTTTTTGAGATATCGTGTTAACGCTGGATAATTTTTTTTATGAAAATTAAATTTTTGAGAAAACTGAAGTGAAAGACAAATTTTAGTAGAAAAATATGTGACCCTGGGTGAGGCCTTCCTTTTCTTAGACAAGATAAACTGTTTTGGAAAGAGGAAAGTTTGAACCCCAATAAATAACAATACAAAAAAATATTCACCCATGTGGTCGATAAGCACTGTTTTTAGCGAAGTCGGATACCTTAAACAAATTTCGAGTTCTTCTCTCACCGTCATTGCGTGGATCTCTTTCTTAAGAGATTTTCTAATCGGGCCGAATTCATCTCAAATCCTACATAGAATATACCTTATGCACAATGGGAAATTCTGAAACATTTCAGAAAAAGTATCGTGTCGTTAGGATAACAATTCTTAGAACACAAGCCATCATTCGAGAACTTCTTTCCAACTGATGCATATATTTTAATTCCAATGGATATTTTTTCTGTCCAGAAAATCACAGAAATCTCCATTTGTACATCACAGGCAAGATTCAAGCACATATCACTGTCATGGACTTACATACAGTGACTTTGGTTCTGCATTCTGGTACAATAGGAAGGATGGGTGGCTTTGTTGCCTATGATTCTTTGGATTGTAGTCAAATTTCAAGTCACTTGCGTAACCAAAACTATAATTTCAATGCAGCTTGACTGATTTTCGATTTCCTGTATCACAACGAAAGCAGAATTTTCCAAACGGGATAACAATTTCTCCCATCTGGACTAATCGTTGCACTCCAATTTTATTTTTTTTGTGGCAAAAGAACTCCTTCTCGGTTATGCCTTGTGATAAAGCAATTCTTCTTAGTACTTCCGAGTGTAAATGTTTTTCACCAGTTTCAAACTTGAAATCGACTTTATTATTGCCTTTCTTCAAAGTATGCGCTTGAAGCACTGCTCAAAGTGGACCATGTTCTGTATGTAAGAACTTTTTGTTGCAGATAATGGAATCTCACTTAGGCTGACCCGATCTGTATTCTTCATTTTTCATGTTTATTCATATTCTATTTTTCCATTTGTTTATTTTTCTTATTCTTTTATTTGTCTTAGCCTCTGTGCTTTTATTTTATTTCAATGTTTTTTGGTGCTACCTATAGCTTCTTTTGCATCTTGTACATGTGCATAGGAAAGTTATACAGTAAAAGCTCTTTATTCGCGGGGTATACGTTCCATAAATATGCCGCGAGTACAGAAACCGTGAATACGGAATGGTCATTTATACAGGATGATAGGGAATACGTTCCTAGGGGACAAAAGAAAAAAAATCAATTTAATTGAAGTTTTCGAACATTTTGATTAATTATCTTAGGCAATGGTTTGAAGAATTTTGTAATTTCCTCTTGCTTGGCAGTTTTTAAAAGCTCCTTCCATTTTGACAGTCGCATTAGTCATTTGCCTCTTAAAAATAAGACTTCGTTCCATAGACGTTCATAAAGAAATCGCAAAGCTCATTTGCCATTCACTAAGATTTCTCAAATGTAATGTCACGTTTCCAGTGCTTGTGGAAAACTCTTCTTCATTGGGCCGTGGATTGAACATTTACTCCAAGTCGGTTTCAGGCAGCTCTCCATCTTGCGATTCAAGCCATTCCTGAATGTCACTTGATTCTATCTGTTCGGACCCATCTCGTCCTATTCCATTCGCGATTTTGGCCATGTTGGCAGTTTGCATTTAACAACAAACTTTAGACAAAGTTGTCATAAGATCTATTTTACTTTTTTATTAGTCCATTGGACGGCATTTGCAAAGGATATTGGGTTGGAATCCTTTTATTATGATGTACGAATCAAAATTAATAAAGAATCCAGTCTGGGGACTTTCTCAAAGGTCATCCTCAGACAGGGATTCAAACCAGGGATTTTTTCTGTGAAGGGTCTGACTTTCATCAAGAAATCGACCCCTCGTGACCCGAAAATCCCAGAATATTGAGGTTTTGGAGATATGATTAGTATCATAAAAGATAAGACATCAAGTTTTAAACAATGGTAAGCCAAAATCACAGCAGAAAAAACATGAAACCATAAAATCAAATTCGTCAATATATGAATGTACAGAGATTACTAACTAAATTAAAATCTTACATATCATATATTGTAATATAGACTTTATAAAATAAGTCAAATAGAAATCCATTAAAAAATCACAATAAACCTGACAATCACAAGAATATAAAGTCAAATTCAGCAAAATAAGAAGGTAGAAAAAACACTCACCAAACTGAAAAGGCACCTTCAAATA
The DNA here is from genome assembly GCA_026543055.1 of Argiope trifasciata. Classification (NCBI taxonomy): domain Eukaryota; kingdom Metazoa; phylum Arthropoda; class Arachnida; order Araneae; family Araneidae; genus Argiope; species Argiope trifasciata. The sequence goes on along the minus strand of JAPMOQ010052775.1, from coordinate 1,159,247 downwards.
ATAGTCGAGAACAAAAGCGAACATAATAAGTGAAACCCTATACTTGTAATTGTACATCCTGATACTAGAATAATTTTACCGCGTTAAAAGTTAAAAACGCCTACCTTGTTCGGTCATATGCAACGTCATCAAAAGAGCTCTAGGAGCGCCATCTTTTGAGTAAAACTAAGTATTTATTTAGAATTTATATAATTGTTTTTTAATTAATGATTCGATACTGCAAAAGTTTTTTGGAAATTCATTAGTATTTAAGTAGATTATTAGTTGCTGTAATGTAAGAAATCTTATTATTACAAATTTTTTTAATTCTGTCAAATTGTGAAAATATTAGGTTTTTTAAAATTTTAGTTTCAAGTTCAATGGTAATAATCATCCCTTTTACCGTAAATGCCTATTGCAGTTTTTTTAATTAGATATTTCTATATTTAAATCTAGATAGTTAGCTTTATTTTGATCTTCCTTTGTTTTAGTTAAAACTAAATCTTTTGGGTAACAATTAATAACTACATTAGGATTATCTACGTTTAATAGAAGTAAATCATCTATATATCTCCAGCCTTTAACTGAGTAAGTTTAATTAGGTTTTGTTCATAATGATGTAAGAAGAAATTAGCTAATGCACTAGAAAAAGCTGTTCCCATTGGAATTCCCTTTACTTGTTTATAGAAGTTAATACCATTAAAAAGGTAATTTTCTTTGATGTTAAATTTACATAATTCTGGCCTATTATTTTTTGTGATATCTTTATCTAAATATTCTTCGTATATTAAGATACATACATCCATTAATTTTTCGTGAGGAAGGTTAGTGTATAAATTTTTAAAATCAAAAGTATTGATTTTTTTTAATATTGTTATCCTTTAGAAAATCTAAAATATCTTTGTTATTATTAATTATAAAATTTTCTTCATCTTTAATTCTATTTAAGATAATTTTCAAGTATTTAAAAAAATGTTTTTCCATATAGTAATTATAACTACATGTGCTACAAGTTACGAATCTAAATTTTATTGGGTTTTTAAGAAATTTTACAGTTGGGAATAAATAAGGATAATTTAAGGAGCACGTTTTAATTTTGGTTTTTTTAGAGAATGCTAGCATCCTTTTATCTAATTCCTTTTTACCGTTACTAATTAAACTATAAGTCGAATTAGAGTTGTATTCTTTAATTAAAAGTTCTTTATAATAAAATGTGCAGATTTGTATGTACTTATTAGATCCGCGAATAAAGATATTTTCAGCTGCGAATGTAGGAATTGCGTCGCATTTTTTAAATCCGCGAATGAAGGAAGTGCGAATAAGGAGCGTTTACTATATTTTAATAGCGAGTCTTTTGATAACTGTTAAAACTCTTTTTTAAAAAAATTGTAATTGTAAGCTTTTCACCGGCGTAATGCCACTTTCGGCACACACCGAATCATCATAATATTTAACCCATTTATGTTTTAAAAAATTAATAATGTTCATTTTTAAACGTGAAAAATGTCTGAAACCATTCCTAATAAGATATAGAAAACACATACACACAATCAGAAGAAATACAGCAGCCAGATGACTAAAGCACATGAATTTATTTATAAAAAGAAACAATCAAAAGTGCAGCCTTGGCAACTAAGAATTCAGCTCCTAGCTCGACCTGAACTCCTGATGCACTAAATGAGTTTTCTCTTCGAAGTCTTGGAATGCTGATGTACACAGAGGATTGAAACGGTGAGATCATGCAAATTTACACTTGGAGAAATCCATCTCGGGATGGGCCTGCATGAACCTGCAATCGAGAAACATCACAACATAAGAGTTATAAGAAAATGAAACACACAAGCAGAATAATTTCTATCAACATATGATTAAAAAGTGACATTAGGTTCCATTTGCTTGAATTTAAAATATACAGATATTAGTTATTAACCCTGTTCATGTGGAAATTTTGATGTATATGAACAAAAAACTATCAAACATCGACAATTCTTTTTTTTTTAATGAAACCTCACCTAAAACGATACATTTAAAGGTATAAGAATATACGAAAAATGTATAACATAAATACAATTTAAAAACAAAAACACACAACTAACGTAAAAACAATTTATTTACATTGTGTACCCGAAATAGAACAAAACAGCCATTCAAGTCCGGTCAAATCCATTTGATTCATGGATCGAAACTGAGATCGCTACTACAGCATTACACACATCATTTTCAAAATTTTATATAAAATTAAATGAATTCATATGTTTGAATCCTCAGTAGACTTAAAGTTTGTTTTAGTATTTTCCCTTTATTTCGTGTTCCAGAAGATTCTGGACCTTTCTTTCATTCACCAGATGAGTGCTCTGGACTGTCTCCAGAAAGGTATTCTGGAACTTCCCCACCTGTACAAAAGCTGAAGATCTCTCGGTCACAGTGTTCTTAGTGCAGAGTGGAGTTAATAAATGGATTCAACTCTACTTCCTAAGTCCGATCTCCTTAGCAATATTATTCACCAAGAATCCAATCAGAACTGAATAATTTTACTAAAACAACATATTTACAAATGAAATCTCTGCATCGAAATAAGAAAAATTCTTCAATGAAATCAAACTAACTACAATGAAAAACATGTTTGCACAATGCCTAATCCATAAAATGGGGGAAAAAAAGCAGAACAATTGATGTTTACCAATACTTTTCTTTATTATATATAAAGCAAATGTTTTTCAAGGATAAATTTTTAAAAAGATAGTATGAATGAATTTTGTAAATTTTTTGGCAAATAGTTTCAACAGTTAACATCGAACTCCATTTTTTTTTTAATGAAGTACAAGAGGCATGTGTCTATAAGGTATCAAACAATAAATTTCTTGTGCTTAGTATTATCTTAACATGGTAGAGTATTTAGCTTAATGCCAGAAATTTTTTAACCCAAAAAATTTAAAAAAGAATGTTAAAAGAAATTACTGACAATCATGTATGTTTCATGTAGTCTATAGCATCAAATTTATATGAAGAATTAAGTAATGTGTTTATAATATTTAAAAATAAGTCCCCCCCCCAAAAAAAAATTTACAGGAATAATAGCAATTAATGGCCAATATTTCAAAATACAAAAAAAAAAAAAAAAAAAAACTATCTGAAGAGAGTAAAAAGTGATTGTAAAATACTTATTCAATTAAAATAAATGGTTTTAGAACTATAATAATGTATGGATATTTTACAACCAGTTTTGAATATCGGCACTAAACCAAAGTTCATACTTTTGCTCTTGTAACACATGGTACGATCAATTTCATGTTCAAGGGGAAAAGGGGGGGGGTATAGCTTCATGCATAACTTTCTAAATAAAACAGACCCATTAAAGCTTAAAATCCTAACAGTAACAAGAGCTGGGCTTTAACTAAGCTGCATTTTCAGAGAACATACAAATCTATTGTCGCTATTTTATGTTAATTTGTTTTGAAAGCAAACAAAAACTTCCAATAAAATTATTATATATTTATACACATATACAATAAATTAGATACGGTTGCGCATCTTTCTCTTACGCAGTCTGCTTTGGAATATCAATAAAAGTTTGATTTCCCTCAGCTACCTCCGATGTTTCATTCAAAAAATCTCAGTGAATTATCATACTCCATGAAAACTACCATGAAACGTGTAGATAAATTCTGGTTTTATAAAAAAATTCCCTGATATTTCTAAATCTCCCAGAATTCCTGATCAGTCAATCATCCAGATTTCGTACAGGTGAAATTTCATCAAAATAACATTATTTTTTAGGATATTTATATTTTTAATCACATTTTATTGTGATTTAATAATTGCAATATAAATATAAATTATTTTATTTATCATTTCAATGAATTATAAGCAGAAAATTAAACTGGTAGTATGTTTATAAATGCTATATTCATTTTCTTGAAAATGATCACAGTACTTTCATTTTGAGACTTTAGCAAACTGCCAAATGATATATAGCCATCTATCTTTTTGTTTATTAAAAGCTTAGCTTAATTGGCTTTTTTTTTTTTTTTTTGCTAAGTTGGGATCCTGACAACATTATTTCAAAGCTTCTCAGAATCAACGAGTGAATGGATCAAGGGGAAACGAACAATTTGATACTGTACAAAAACTAAATAAAAATAATTACTTTCATTCACTGTCACAGATAATTTGTAGAAAAAATTTCAAATGATTACTTAATTGGTAATTGAAACACTGTCAAAACCTAAAAAGGGATTCATTAGTAGCCAAAATACTACATTATATAAAAAAGGTAAAAAACTTTCTATTAATTTCAAATTTAATAATAATAATATATTTTTATAAGTATTAATAATAGCAAGCAGCAAATATTAAAAAATATTTTGGCAAGAAAACATCTCTACCAAATTATTCACCACATTTGTGTCATGAGCACAAAATAAGAAAGTGTGGAAGGTTCCAAATTGATTAAATAATGCCAATACTAAAAAACAACCAGAAAGTATTTGCCCCTACTTACTTTATCACATAAATATTCATACAAAAATAAATACATGTGAAAAGAAATCCAGATAATAGTTTCATGCCTACTTTTTCAGCACATCTTGTTTCTTTTGTTCATCTGAAGTGGGCAGACCCATTTCTTTTTGACGCTGATCATACATCATTTTTTCAACCATGCCTCTCGTTTCACCATCCAAGTCGGACAACTGAAAACAGGCAAATGAGGGAAATGCTAGTAAGAATTGGTGATGTAAAAGAGTTGATTTTAAGCCCTTAACGGTCGCATCATTTTGAAGAAAATGGTCATAAAAGTGCCTATTTTTTTATTCACGAAAATTATACAAAACCGAAAGTATGCACAATATTCGCATTCAGTTTTAATTTTTTAGTACATTTTTAGCTTGAAATTTTAAAAATAATCGTAAAAGCCAACATTCAAGGTTATTATGACTGAATGTTAGCTTTCCAACAAAGAGAGAAAAAAAAATATGCGTTTTAAACATTCAAACATCATTTTATTGCATTCACCCATAGTGGAAAAAAATACTAGTCATTTTTTCTTGTGTGATAAATTTTAAAGCATTAGATGCATAGGCCAACATCACCATCAGGAAAATAGTACCGAGTCTACTTTCTGATGACCTCTAGTTTAAAAGAAATTAACTATCTCTAAAAACATAACAAATAGTCTAAGGCAGCCATCTGGCATATATTTTGAGAAATAAACATGATTCTGGGCATAAGAAATAGATTGTTTTAATATTTTTGGCGCATTACTTTTGAATAGGCCAGCACGGGCGGTAGAGGTAGACATTTCATCCTGTCATTTTCACGGGAGCGAGAAGGAAGGGGTTAACAAATTAAAAATTAAGCAAGTAGGTACTGAAAAACTCTGGATTATTTTTGTTGAATGCTTTTTAATAATTATTATTTAAATTGATACAGTTATATTAATGATTATTTTGTTCAGCTATAATTTATCACAATTCAGTATCTCTCAGTCTTACAAGCATTTAAGAAGAATTCATTCAGTTTAACCTTAATATACAAATAAGAAAAGATATCTATCAAAATATCTATTTCATCCTATAAAAAAGATATATATATATATATATATATATATATATATATATATATATAACACAACCATAAAAAGCATTAAAATAATTAAAGCCCCTTTCCCGAGTCAAAAAAAAAAATAATTAAATCGAAACTAATTAGGGCAAAATCGAAATTAAATTTTAATTCGGAATTAAACAACAAAAAGTTCCCAAAAATGAAATAAAACCTATTTATGAAACAAATCTAAATTAATATAATTAAGTAAACGAAACAACAATGAAACTAATTAAGGAAAACAAAACTAAAAATTATTTCGGATTTTTCTATTTGTTGTTATTTTGATTCAATTGCATTCCTTTTTAACTTAGTTTATGTTGTTAATATATATACTATATAAATAAATAAAAAAACAATCATAAGACAGTAATAATAATGATGATGATAGTATGAAATTAAATAAATTTTTTAGTATCTACAACCTTGGAAGGTTCTGGATTCACTTTTTTGGTATTTATTTCTGGATCAGTTGTCAGAAGTCTACTCCACCATTCCATTTTATTAATCTGCAAAAAACAATGATTATAATGGGGAAAAAATTGTAATGAAAACAGCTTAAAAAGTATAAATATTTATGTTTCGGCACAAACATTTTCTATCACTTTTCAAAGTATGACTATTTTTTCTGAATTTCTGTTCAAACTAAGGCGAAATAAAATCTAATAGTTATTTCCAATTAGTTGAGCTTTTTTTTATTCAAATGTTGAATTAGAATGTATTTTTCATGCAAAATGGAAGAACTGCTAAAGCCAAATACCATTTATATCCTGATATATTACTTGATACTCACATAACTACTTTCCTGAATTAAAACTTATACACTTACCACCGAAAGTCTGCGTACAAGCGATAGATACTTGGTGTTAATGTAGCGATTCGTACTTGAATTAAATATTTCTTATTAAACTATGGATTTTTAGATACCTCAAATAAAACACATTTTAATAGTAGTCTGTAACAATCACTTAAAAGTTACAAAATAAAATACAAACTATACATACATTAAAAAAGAGAAACCATATGCACCAGAAGTCAGCGTACACTTTCAAAAAAGTTAAAAAATGATCATTGTTTTCCAAAATTTAGTATCTGGTTGGATAGCCTTTTCTTTTTATGACTTCTCTCAATCTGTTTGGCATCGATTGAATAAGTTTCGACGTCTATTCTGAAGTTATTTTTTCCCCATTCTTCTTTCATAATAGATTTTAGCATTTCTTTGGATGTTATGTGATGTTCTCTTATTCTTCGTTCAAGCAAATCCCACAAATGTTCAATAGGATTTAGGTCTGGGGAGGTGTGTGCATTTGATTTGGTACATGGTACAGAAGCCATAACCTTACAATTTGAGCCATATGTTTTGGGTCATTGTCTTGCTGGAAAAAATAATCTTTGTTCAATCCAAGTTTCTGGGCACTTTGTTCGAGGTTTCTTTTCAATATGTTCAAGTAATCAAATTTATTCATTGTCGATTCAATAAACTCATCCCATGCACCCCCAAACCATAACCCCTCCTCCACAGTTGGAAGAAGATTTTCTTTATTGAGCTCAGTACCAGGTTTCCTCCAGACATATTTTCTTCCTTTTATTCCAAAAATGCAAAATTTGCTTTCATCTGAAAAAATTACATTATTCCAGAAATCCTGAGTCTTATCCAAATGTTCTTTTGCGAACACAATTCTTTTTGCTCTGTTGACTGGGGAAATGTATGGCTTCTTCCTTGCAACCCTAGCATGAAAATCGTGTTTTTTCAAGATTCTTCGAATTGTAGTTAAACTAACCATTTTTTGGAATCTCTCAGCAACACTTTGTGCTATTTTTGATGTTGACAGTGTAGTTGGACGGCCAGATCTCGGTTTTGATGTCAGAACACCCGTTGATTTATAGTTGTTAATAACTTTCTGGATCGAGGAATGTCTCCTATTAACTTTCTCAGCAATTGGTCTGAGTGATTTCCCTGATTTCCAAAGATTTACTATAATCTTTCTTTCATAAACACTTATCTCTTTTCTTTTAACTGTCATGTCTTCAAGAAAAAGATCCACAGCAAAAATTGAACATCAGTCTTTAGAAGAATTCAAACTTACTTTGAAATCGAGGCTTGAGATAATACACGTACAGCAAATAATCGGAGAATGCTCTCCTTTTTTAGTGTACACTGACTTTTGGCGAGGCTTTTGGACTTCATTTGGCGAGTATTCTTACAATTTGGGACAAATTTGCTTATTTTGTTAATTAATTGAAGTACATTATTTTAATGAATGAATTGGAGATGTGTTGCTTTTTTCCACACATGAAATTATAGATATTTTAGCATGAATAGAGAAGAATGTTCTCTGTACACAGACTTTCGGCGGAAAGTGTATGTAAGTTCTTTCAATATGCAATTTTAAATTTTCATAAAAGAAAATATAAAATTTATGAAGTGGAATGAATAACATATAACTCGAAATAAATTGGAAATAAGAAAATAATAATAATAAGAGCACTGATATTTTATATTAACCCTTTTCATGGCGATTGGTTTTTTGAAGAAAAGCAAAAAAATGTATATAGGTGGCTTCTTTGGGCTACAAAAAACATTAAAATAATAATAATATATCGTATATTTATATCTATAATATAATATAGGATTATATTTTTATATTTATAATATAATCGTAATTATCGTATATTTTTATAAAGTGGTATGTATGGTATACTATACAAAATGAACATAAGAGTTAACCCCTGAGTGAGTGTAAAAAAATGATATATGTTATTTTAGAAATATTAAGGAAGGGGAAAAACTGATCTAACTTAAAAGACAACTGAATAAAGAGCGTATACCTTTTCCATAGTGATTCCTATTGTCTTGCTGTCCTCCATTACCCAACAGCACTCATCTATTTTAATAGTATGTTGTAATTCTCCGTCGATAATTGGAGGGTGCCCTTTCAAGCCTACTTTCAAATGCTGCAAGAGAAAATGAGATATTAAGATACCAATATCACTGTAGTAAGATCAAATACAAAACTTATACACAAGTTCCATTCACAAGCAATTGTTTTAAAGTAGAACAATCGAATAATCTTACTTAATTTGTTTATTTCTACACAAAAATCAACTACCTATAGTAACAGTTATTTAATTAAAAAAGCTGATTTTATTTTCCACTTTTTTTCCTCAGTCACAAAATATATTTTAAGTGTAAGCTAAAAAAATCAATACAAAATCTTTATCATCTCCATATACTCAAATATAAATATCGACATCCAAATGTTAATTATTTCTTTTTTCCTCCGTATTTCCGTGGTGTTGCACACGCATCTCCTAGAATACTTATATTTCATCTATAAACCTTTTCAATTGAATCAAAATCACTTTATCACAATACAGATCTGTTTTTGGCACTCTATAGGGACTCGCTACTTTGAAATTGAAAAAATATAAGCCTTAGAGAATAGGATTCTATGTATATTGTTTCTCCATTTGATATATTATATATATAAACTTATTGTATATATGTTAAATTATTGGTTATACGCACACATGAAATAAGAGTGATCTAAGATAGCAATAGTCCAATTAGAATTACTATAACTACCTTCTAATTTAATCAGCACATTTTTTCAAATATTTTATATCTAAGACAGTGGTGGGGAAACTGTTTTTAAGACGGGCCATTTATAATAACTAGACGATCGTAGCGGGCCAAAGAATAATGCTTAATTGTTAAAAAATTTAGGTGTTCTATAAACATATACATATATTATTACATACACTTATTATTTTAATAGTAAAAAAGCAAAAGGTAAGAAAATTATAGGCACAAAATATAAAATGAATTTAGTGTAGTTCTTGATGTGAAGTATTATAACTTTATTTTCTGGTGTCATTACTGGTTGATGGTGCATGAGAAAAATGAAATTGAGACTGTTTTATCAAAATTTCATCATAGTCCGGTTCCATTTGCGAAGCAGAAATTCTTATAACCGATGAAAGGTGCTCATCTGTAATTCTGTTTCTTAAAGAAGTTTTCCTAAGCTTCACTGTTGAAAAGATTTGTTCGCATATATAAGATGAGCCGAAAATTGTCATTATCTTCATTGCATGAGTAATTAGATTTGGGAAATTATCTGGACTTAAATTTTTATAAAATTCTAGTAATGATACTGTATGAAAAGTTTGTTTCAGGAGAGTATTACAGTTCAGTTCTATTAACTCAAGTTGAAATTTTGCATCAACTTCTTCGTAATTAACATTAAATGGGGTCGCAAAAATACTAAACTCTGGTTCCATTTTTCTAAAGTCTTGAAATCTCCTTTCAAATTCTGAAGATAGTTTTCTCAAATTAATTTCATATTTTTTAATCTTATTGTTTGATATAGTGAATTTTAAAGATTGTATTCTTGGAAAATGAGAAAAGTCAGATTTAGAGATCTGATTAGCAAATAATAATAAATGTAATTTGAAACTCTTCAGGTATTGCCAAATACCTGAAAATAGTTGTGAAATTAGATTTTTATCAATATTTTCAATTCTCTCAGTGATTGTTCTTCTTGAGAGAGACAGTGACTGAAAATCATTTTTCTTTTCAGGACACATAATATCGCACACATCTATCATGCACTGCTTTATAAATTATCCATCTGAAAATGTTTTATTAGATTTAGCAATATTATAAGCCAACACATAACTGACTTTCCTAGCGCATCTTTGAGAATGATAAGCTCTCTGAAATAATTGTTGTTGACTTGATAAAATTTTTATTAAATATTTCGATTTAATTTTTTTTCACCTCTTCACTTAACGTTGAGTAGGAGTGGTTTTCATGTTTGCTCTTGAAATGGTGTTGAATGCTATATTCTTTTAAAACTGCAACAGTTGTATTGCAAAGTAAGCACACAGGTTTTTCTTTAAATAAAGTTAAGAGATATTTCCACGTCCATTCTTCTTTAAAAACTCGACATTCTGAATCCACTTTTCTTTTTTTAACATCCATTTTAGACGCTACCTACTACGGAGAATAACACACAAAAACGCAATAGACAAAAGCTTACTACTAACTAATGCGCTTGCGCGGTTGTTTGTTGAGGCAGTGGGAGTTTCGGGGATTACACAAACAATTACTCGAGTCACAGCGGGTCATTGCAGATGACTGACTAAGTCGCTAACTAACTGATCTTCGGACGGCCTCGCTTGTATTTTTACCTACCTGCAAGGATTGTTCGGGAATTGGAGTTTTGCGGTTATTTCGGAAAAACAGAACAATGAATCGAAAATGCGAGAGTGTCTGGAAGTTTCGAGCGAAGAGGAGTCAGCTGTTTGGGTCGGATGGATTTGTCCAGAATACTATTGTGTTTTGAATATCGCCGCAGGTACTTTTTATGCGGGGCGTCACATTACGAAGTAAGAATGCGTTCAAATATTCTCACGACGGCACTCTTAAACGGGCCGGATTAAACCTTTCCGCGGGCCGGACTTGGCCCGCGGGCCGTAGTTTCCCCATCACTGATCTAAGACATCACTGTTATAATAAATTCTAATAGTTTGATTGTTATAACAAACACTTAATATTGAGTTTTCTCTTCATTGTCGATAATAAAGGCATGACAATTTGGCTGCCCAAAAATACTGAGGAAAATTCCTTTTAAAGCATGTATAGCTTTAATAAAATGTTTAACTTCTATTTCTATGGTAATTATCAATAAGAATCTTTTTTTTAAAGCATCCATGAAGATATGAGTTTTTACAGTTTAAAATTTTTTTAAATAAAAATGCTCAAGAATCCTTCATAAGAAGATCCAGTTGTAATAGCAAGATTATATGCTTATGTGTAAGGAACGAAGTTTCCGAACTGCAGAAGCATAGTTGTGGGACTATTTTTTTTTTTTTGCCTGCATGTTACTGGGAAAACGAAATAAATTCATGCAGCAAGTACAACAAAATGCTGTTATGGAGGAAAAAAAAGTTTTTATAGAGCATCTGTTGAATCCATCAAAAATATTGAAACGCTTTGATTCAGTCATAGAAATAAATTCTTCGAAGCATATAAAAGCGCTTTTGCTTCCATAGTAGTCCAAATTAAATTTCCTCTTGTAAAAGGTCATTTTACTGTAGGATTCATCATCAGATATGGTGACAAGGTCATTCCTTCATACTGTGGTCATAAAAAACCAGGTTATGGTCAGTTATATGTATTTGATACCAATGAAAATACAAGGAAATGAAGGATGTTTGCCCTTTGTCATGGAAAGATTGGATTCCATGCCTATCAATCTGTTCAACAATTTTCAACTGCAGAAGCATCGCATAACTGAAGAAAATACAACTACATATATCAGGATAGTTTACATGGAGACTAGAAATTTTGATATACACATAGATAGATATAACCAACCTATAATAAAAATGGAAGTTACAGTGATATTTGTTTTAGACAATGGTTGCTAATAGAGACATCTGTCTTTATCCTGCAATAGCTGTAAAAATATTTCTCCATTAAGGTAATATTGTGATCCTATGGTCTATCACTTGTTGTATTGGAGAGCAAGATCAGGTTCATATTGTGAATTTTGTCTAAAATTTTTTAATTTCTTTCATTGCTTTATCTTATTTTGGAATGGGCTGAATTTGAATATAGCTGCGTTCAGACTTTTTTTTTTTTTTTTTTTTTTGTAAATATTAAGTATTTATTCAGTTTCTACAGAGTAGTTTCCAAATTTGAATAATTGTGGAAAGCACAACTGTTTTGAATTTTTTTTTTTAAATATAAATATCAATTTTTAAAAATTTTGTTTCTATGGTGTAGTTCCCAAATTTGAACAATAGTGAGAAAAGCACAATTAAAAAAAAATTGTTTCAAATTTATTTGTGTTCACAAAGAACTATGATGCAACTGATTTTTGAGAGTACTTTTTGCTTTACATTTTTTCATTTCTTTACCATATTTTGGAATAAATTGAACCCGATTATATCTGTTGCTTACTCTAAAGTGGCTTAGTAGATGGCATGTGAGCTTGGATAGCAAAGCAATCTGAGTGAAACTACATTAGCAGTTGGCAAGTGTGATGATTTATAATTCTCTCTCTCCCTCTAAAAAAAAGGGGGGGGAGGACATCAAATTGTGACAGACATTAAAATATCATTAATAACCTTGCCCCTGTTCTCTTAGTTGAACACATGAACAAGTGAGGTCTGCTGAATGGCATAAAAACACATGGCTTCGCAATTCCTCTGAAAAGTAGCCATCCAAGTAATCAATCTTTTTACAGAGGAATAGGTCATAACTCAAATAATGGTCCATTTTTATTTATTTTCTGGGGATACAGAATGTTCTCTCTTATTTCAGATGTAAATTTCACAGATATTAAATGAAATCCTTTTCTTCTTGCAAAGAAAGGGCATAAGTTTGAAAAATGAGTTTGGGATGATATATAATATGCCTTCAGAATGCTCATTCATTATAATATTAAAGCACAATGGATAGTCCATTTCTTGAGAATGGCTCTCAACTTTTTGATATAGCTTATATACTGAGTTATTACCACCGAATATCGTGAAATTGCAGGCGATAAAGATCTAGCTTAGCAATCATGATACCTCAACTTGGCCCCGGGCTAATGCCTTTAAATTTTTTCCCTTTTAATATGAATTCAAATTAGTTTAACAATTGACAAACAATATTAATATGTTTTTTCCTTTTTTATGTACAAGTTTATTCTTTCTAAATCCTAAATTAAAATTTAATTTTTAGAAAACAGTATTTATAAATTTACATGCAATTTTAAAAAAATTCAAAATTTCATAAATTAGATTAACAAGGTTACTCAAAAATTAAGGTTTTTGTCTCTTAATATGGAAGTTATAATTTGATTTTTTTAAAAAAAGAAAAATAATTTTTGAATTTATAAATCTGAATATTTCAATTTGGTATTTGAATTATTGTTTAACTTTTAAGCATTAAAATACATAAGTATTATTTCAGTGATAAAACTAATTCAAATAATTACTATATTAAAATCCTTATAAGTTTCAAGTTTTTTAATTTTAATGATATTTGTTATAACACAACAAAGCTGCATCGATATTGAAAATCAAAGAGAACAGCTAAAATGAATGAAAATATATCAGCAAGAATTCTCAATATTAATATCTGAAAAGAAAATGTAGAAAACAGGTGTTGAGGAATGCATAGCCAGATAACATTATATTTACCATACCATAATAATTTACTAGATACCAAATACCAAAAGAATTTACAAGACAGTGCTATAAGACTTTGTCAACATGAAAGCAGATAGGGATTAAAAAAAAAAAAAAAACCTTAATAGTTATAAAAAATTGAGTAAAATCATGCATTTTCAAGAAAGGCATGAAGAATACAGAGAAACATAAATAGCAAAATCTGATCTAAATATATAATTCCAAACATTTCTGCATAGAATATAAAATGATTAAAATGTTAAAATAAATATAGATTATAAAATGTACACTTTCTACCAAAACTGTTCTTTGTGTTATATAGATCTGTCAATTCCGTTTCATTCATTGGTAGTAGGGTAGAAGACATGTCGATATGATAAAGAACTAATTAATAATAATACCTTTTTTTCTATGACTACGACAACATCTCTGGCTTTCACCTTAAAATTAGCTGGGATAGGAACTTTAAGCTGGAATAAAAATTAAACTGATTGTTACAGTAGATTAAAACAGTATTAATTTTTTTAAAAAAAATCTTTATTAATAAATAAACATAGAAATAAGGCAGAAATGCTATAAATTTAATATCTTTTCCAAAATTTTTGTTACAAAAATCAGACAACACAACAAATATTTTACGCTAAATTATTTCATATTATGTATAAATATATACAGAATATGCATTGAAGAGGCAATCATTGTCTTCTTTTGCATCGCCTCCTCCCATGATTTGAAGAAAATTTATCTAATTTTTGACTTGTGCAAGTTATTTGCCTATCCTAAGGCAACTTAGTATAGTTTATTGAATGTGAGGACAAGAAAAGAGAACAAATTTGGAACTTAATAGAACAGTGAAGGCAGAGTTAAAGAGATTAGAAAATTGGTTTTTGAAAGTAGAATAATTATAAATCATTATATATATACATAGCTGCATTTACACTCACTAAATACAATGATTTTTTTTTAACTTTAAATTCTAAACTTATTTGAATCCAAAATAATTTTTAGTTTCATTTCTGTAATTAGTTTTGTTCACGTTATTATATTAATTTAGATTTGTTTCCTAAATAGGTTTCACTTATCTTTCATTTTTGTGAACTTTTCATTGTTTAATTCCAAATTAAGTTTTAATTTCAATTTCAACATAGTTAGATTCAATTTAATTTTTGTTGGCTTAGGGAATGGGTTTTAATTATTTTAATCCTTTTATGGTTATATATATATATATATATATATATATATATATAATATGTTACAAGGGATTTTCACACCTCTAGGGATATAAAATTTGTAATTTTAACTGTTTTTCAAAACAACTCTTTACAGTTACAGTGGCAGCTCCTCAAAAAGTCCTCGCAAAACTGCTGAAACAAGATATTAATTTATCTTTTCAATCCCTTTTTGCTTCATACTCGTAGCACAGCATTTCTGCGCAATAGTCATGGCTTGAATTTACTGACAATGATATCGAGAACCCCCCCCATTTAAGTACCTTTTTAATCATTCAAATTAATAATTAAATGTTAATAATAATTTGACTTTTTATCAACCAAAGCAATTTCTTTCAGGATTCTACGATATATAATATCTATTTATCATAACATATATCTATATTTTTTCCTTTAATTCCATGGTCCAATCACTACTTTTCTAACTCATAATTAATTAATATATAACTTTTTGCCCCATTTTTTTGAATATATATTTGTTAGTATGTATATTTATTTTAAGATATTTTAAAAGTAGCTCTTTCAACGTAGATGTGTGAAGATTTACTTGAGTAAAAAATCTAATTAGGGATAGATCTTGCTCAATATATTGATGATTTATTTCAATTATTTGTCCACATAAATCTGTTCATAATAACTGATACTACTTAATGTAATTTATTCCGATTCTTGACATTTTGAAAATTATTTATATATTACACAGATAAGAATATATATATATATATAAAATTTGCAAAGCAATAACTTTAGTTTAAGGATTTTTAGTCTTTAAAAAAATTATATAACAAACATTATTCTGACCAATAAAGTTGATAAGAAGATTGTTGATATATCAACTTAAAATAGAGCATCAAATTAAAATAATATTTATCAGTCTTAAATTCTCATTTAAATCTTCTAGAGAAACATTCACATTTTTATGACAGTTAATTATTTCTAATGCATATATCTTTTAAATTTGACTTCTAGTACATGCAACTGTCACATAATTAACTAGTACATGATTATGAAGGTTTTATTAAAGCTTCCACCCAAAGAATTTCTTATGATTTTGTCGCACTTACAAATCAAGAATTGAATGTTCCATCCAGATATTTGCTGCTTAGGATGAGAGTGAAATATTATACAATATACATATAAATAATTTTGTTTTCATGCATATAATATTTGTATTTGTGGGTATAGTTAAAAAATCTAGGGTTTTGCTTATTTTATCCATTTTTTTTAATGTTATAGTCTTTATATTAAACACATATAACATGTTTTACACAAAAGTATATATAAAAAATAGTATATGCAAGGTTCACATTTATGTTAAATGTTATTATTTCTGTATTCACAGATACTGAATGGCAACAGCAGTTTGTTATTAGTTTCTGCTACTGGTATTTGATATTGCATAAGAAACTATCTTGTCCTTTAATATTAAAGAAATGTTTATTTTTTCAACTGTGTGGTAGTTCTCCACTGGGGTACGATTTTTGTTTCTTTATTATTGTAAATTTATATTTTAAAAAGGCGGTGGTAACCCCCACTTTTGTTTCTTTTAAAGTTTTGATTATGTTGTGTATATTTAATATGTTAAGTAGTATTGTATTTTTTTGTAAATAATTTGTCTTCAATCAGAACTCAGGGAAGTGGTATTCTTTAGGAAGCAATAAGAACTATTTGTTCTGAAAGAATGAATCATTTTCTTCTGTCATCTCCTGGTTATTCTTTTACAAGCAATTTTTTATGGAAACGAATTCTGAACTCGAAAAGAATAAAAGAGGAAGAAGTTGTGTTCTGACCAAGAAGGTGTATGTTTGTTTGAATCAAACCTTTTTCCATATGACGGAGTTGGCCGGTTCCGATGTGAGTAACAAATTAATTATGTTAGTGTCTGGGAGCAAGTCTGAACACACTATAACTGTGCCTTTCCATTGATAATCTTCACACAATATTACAACCCCTTAAATATACATATTAATTAACAGTGTATTACAAATGTTATTAGTAAAATTGAAGCCATTAAACTGAAGTGATTATTTTGTCTTTTTTTTATGTTTATTGGTAATTTTATGTCTGATCTTTTTAAAAAAGGATTCATTTATTTTTATAAAATTACATTTAACTGTGAAAAAAAATACAAATAAAATTAAACTGTGAACACTGTGAGGGCCTGTAATGATGCTCCAATTAGGACATGGGACAATGCTTAGTTCTCAAAAGATTGAGGGTGGGAGGCTAAATTTTATTCCTTCATTTTATCTGTGAATCATTATCTATTAAATAACAAAGTCCCTAGATTATTTTATGAACAAAATGTAAAAACAAACAAAATTAAATAAATACACTACAAGAGAAAATTTTGTTACTTACCTCTATTTCAGATAAAGTTTGAGTCCATTTGTAATTAGGCAAATCACACCCATTACCAGCATTAGGCTTTAATTTGTCTTTATCAGCTTCATCTTCATCATCATCAGGTCTTGACTATATAAATAAAGAGAAATATGAATTAATCTTACAAATAACTTGCTGTTTTGTTTGCGTTAACTCTCTCAATATTTTAAAAAATCAAAACAAACCCAATAGACAATGCATATGTCAACTAATTTCTTTATACTACAGAATGATGTACTCAGTATTAATATTCATTTCAATCAAAAATATAGAGAATATGGTCATGTTTAATCACAGATTTATGGATGATATACATGCATCAAAGTTTTCTTCATATGAATAATATTTATTAAGAACAACTTCCGGAGTATGCCAACAATATGAAATTCATTAATCAATAGTAAAATTAATCAATATATTAACACATTGATATTAGTTTGAGAAAATTAATTGTAAAGAGACAAATAATCTTATTAACTAATTCGCTTTAAAATTATAAACATGAAAAGTATTTAATAATCTAATAATAAATCAGGTTTAATTTTCAAGTTCCAATCTGTTATGTATAAGGCACCATGATATAACTTCTTTGTAAAATTACAAAATTATGAATGGTTTTCATTCAATAATAAATATAATAATAAATTTTAGGAATTTAATTATTTTACATTAAATTTTAAATTAGAAAGATTTAGGGAAAGAAATTAAACCTTTTGTATTTCCTGTATATCCTCATCAGATTCTTCTCCCCCACCATTTTGCTTTGTTTTTTCTTTTTCTTCTTTTAATCTAGCTTTCTGCAATAAAAGGAATAATCATAAATAAAATTACCAAATAATCCATAGCGAATTTTTTTTAAATATATTATCACCTTTCAAAAATTTTGCCAAACTTTAATTTATAAGAGAAAACAAACTTAAGAGAAAACAAATATTGAAATAAAAATTGAATTTCAATCACCCAAATTCACTTAAAAGAGTTAGATTACATAACTTAAACTCAGAAAAAAAGAATTAAGTACAAAAATTGTATGCACTAGATAAGCAAAATGAGAGCACAAGAAAGAAGAAATTAATTTTGAATGCATTGATTCTTTAAAAATGGAAATAAAAAGTATATTGATATTTTAAGAACATCTTGCTTTCACAGACTTCATTGTTTATTCAAGACTAAATTTGAGTTTTTTTAGAAGAATGGAAATATTTCAATTTAAGTGGGTTGTTTCTGTCTAAGAATTTGGTTTAAAAATTTCTCAAATAACAAATTATTATTATTGTTTTTTTTTTAAAATATAGAGCTGAAAAGTGTATTTAATCTTCTTTTATTATGATAATTAAATTTGTCATAAACAATATAAAAGTCGTTGTTTTCTAAATAAACCAATCTTCATACCTCATTTTATTTTTGCTATGTACGCAAAAATAAATGAGATTCATTAACAGGTTTCAAATTACTCACTCAGACAGAGAAATACAACTTAATGTGCAAAACAACAAATACGCAGGAAAATATTTATGCTGAAATAAATTGTATTCATTAAAAATTTATTTCCAGAAGCTTCATACACAAAATTATTAAAACAAGGAATTCACATTCATCCAGCTATTAGAGACTGATTTTGGAGTTCACATTCACCATTAAATAGAAAAATTATTTAAATCTAGAACCATTTCTGTTAGTTAACTTGAATTTGGAAAATTTATTATAAAATATTATTTAAGTTCCAGAATTTTCAATTTTACTAGAAAATCTAATCATGCCTAGTTGCACAACCAATTATAAGAAGTAGAATTTTTTTAAATTGTAGTTGAATTTTGATGATTTTAAACCTCCAAGAGCGAGAACAAAGATATATTCGAAATATCTACTTGTGGGAAGCTCCTATAATAACAAACCATATATTTTTTTAATTCTTTTCTTAAGTGGGTACACAATAAAATAATTGGGAAATTAAGAACTACAATCAGTAACATTGGTTTAATGATATTGAAGAGTAATCATTCATTAAAAAAATGCTAGGTTGATCTAATTGTTCATAAGAGTGGTTTAAAAATTTAAGTCTTAAAAAGAAAGGGTTAACAGATAATTGGATTCATATAAATTTTTCATATTTATTGAGTTTTGATTTCATTAATTTTAATTGAGATGAGTGTTACAGATGATCAAAATCTAGATGCCTAGATAATATATAGCAGCAAAGATTTTTTGTTATTTAACTCTATAATCAAATTTGTTTAACTCAAGAGATCAATGGAATAACCAACTTCTTAAGATATCAACATTTTTGAACTAAACAAGAGTCATGAGAACAACCTGAATGACAGTTGTAAAATTTGTCTGATATGAACTATTGCAAGACTTCTTAATTCCATTCTAGCGTAATCCTCCCCCCAAACATATGCTGCTGGTCTAAAGCATGATAGGCATAAAACTATTTCAATACAGCTATAACACTTTTTTGTGAAGCACAAGCAAAAATATGAATGCTTTATATCTTTTTACCTTCTTAGCATTTATCGGTTATTTAAATTCAACAACTATTTTTCATATCACTGGTTAAAAAGGCATCTAAGTTTAACATGTTCTAGAATAAATTTATTATAAATATTTTCAGACCCTAAGAAT
>JAPMOQ010052775.1:1126741-1134241 GCA_026543055.1 Argiope trifasciata | reverse complement strand
TGAAATCCTACATTTCAGAATGAATAAAGCATTGTCCAGAATGCAACCGTTACAAGGCTAACAACCAAAAGCCTGCTGGATTGTTAAGAACTCCAGTATATTCTCAAAGATTCAAGATAATTTTGATTGACTTGTTTGGTCCTCTACCACGGACGGCTATAGGAAAACAGTGGATTTTTATTGTGGCAGACAGTGCTACAAGATGAGTTGAATTATTCCCTCTTGCTCATGCCACCGCGCAAGAATGTGCTACAACATCAATCGAAGAAGTGTTTATACGGTATGGCATACCTAGAAGAATTATCAGTGATAACGGATCACAATTCATTAGTTCCGTACTTCAAGAAATCTGTTGTACTCTAAAAAACTATTGAAAGGAAAAACAGAGACCTTAAACCTCGTCTAGCAATACTTGTGGGAGATGAACATGATGCCTGGCATTCGAAACTCCCTGTAATTCGATTTGCCATGAATACAACTATTTGCGATACTACAGGACATACTCCTGCCTTCCTACAATTTGGAAGAGAACTGCGCACTGTTGACGATGTTGAGCAAAATTTCAAAGCCGAGGTTGAAAATGATAACTTTGTTCCAGAGATAACGACATATCTCAAGATTTGCACACATCACTAATGATATACGAGACCGAATAGAAAAGAAGCAAGATCAATGGAAGAAATACAATGATAAAAATCGAAGAACTGTTTATTTTTCTCCTGGTGATAAAATTTTGGTAAATTTGCATCCCATTAGCACAGCCAAAAACAAGTCCTCAAAGTTTATGCCCAAACGTGATGGTTCATACCTTATACTAAATCAGAAGTCACCAACAACATATGTTATTTCTAGTCTTGACAAGCCGTCAGAACTTATTGCAACCTATCATGTTTCTGCACTTTTGCCTTTTAAAGATGTGGCTTCAAAACCAATTGCTCCACTCAGAAAGCAAGGAAACCACCAAAAATCACTGTGGTACCCCATGCCACAAATCAAGAAGCTTCATCTGCACCAAAAGTCACTGTGGCACCCCATGCCACAAATCACGATGCTTCATCTGAACCAAAAATTACTGTGACAACCCTTGCCACAAATCAAGGAACTTTGTTTGTGCCAAAATCTTCTCGGCTTAAATTCTTTATCCAGAGAAACCAAAGGCCAAAAACAAGAACACAGACTGCAACAAGAGCTCCTACTTCTACTACTGGCTACTTGCCGGGACATCAGCGCAGCCACAGGGGGAGACTGTAGCACTCTTTTTCCCCTACACTATGATTTACTCATTACATGCCACCCTCTGGCAAGGGCTTAGAGAGACAGTCAGTTAAGCCTCTGTTACGTTATGTGTTGTCGTGTTTTTTTTTTCCACTCTCTGTTTGTGTATAACGTAACCTTATATGTTTTAATAATAAATTAATGTTATACAAGAAGGCTTATCTTAATTAGGACCCACCAACCACCAGTCACAATCTTAATAATAATAATTATCAACTGTAATTTCTGATTTAAATACTACAGAATACAAAATATCATTATTTTAAGCATTTGTTTAATGCTATATTAAAAAAATAAAAGCAGCAAAATATTAAATAGCAGAAAGGCGATTTTTTTCTTAAATGAGAATAGTATTTAGAAACATATTATGGGATGAATGTCAACATTCTGACTAATTAAAAAAAAAAAGATTACATAAATATTTTATTTAACTAATGTTTAATTTTGTGATAAAAAATAAGTTACTAACTCGCATCCTTAGACTTGAATTTTATATATTTCCAAAAAGTGGTTGAGAGAGTTGGGGGGATATATGCTACTTGATATTTATTTATAAAAAAAAGGGGGAAACAACTCCATTAAAAAAACTAACAAAGGAGCCACTTAATTTACCTCATCCATTTCACGCTGCAGCTCAGCAGCTTCCTCATCTGTAAGTTCTACAACTCTGTCATCACTGCCCACTTCCATTGCTGTTTGTTCTTCTTTTTGTTTACGAGCTATGCGCTCTCTTCTTTTTCTTTCAGCTTCTTCTTTCTCCAGCTCTTTTCTTCTTTGCTCAGCAAGTGCTTTATCTTCATACTTTTGGAACTTTTCCAATAACAACTACAAAATTATTAAAAGTCAATGCTTATAGAAATATGAAATTTTACATTTTTTTCTCAAAATATGAAATAAAAGGACACATCTGAAAGAATGATTTTTTTAAATGAAAAAAGCTTAGAAGAATACTCATTTATCTATTACATGCCATCAAAATTTAAAATAACATTACTTACTTTTCTAGCAGCTCCAGGAGTTCCACCGGTAAATAAATCTGTTTTTCGTAACAGAAAACTGAAGAAAGTTTCCAAAAGCTAAGACAGAAAAAAAAATCCTTTTAGGCTATATTAAAATTCTAATGAATGGACCATATTATTTATAATGTTGCATTTGGTTCACATTGGTGACTTTTGCACCCAGATAATGGAAAAGTACCCATTTCTTGAGTTGCATCATCTGATACAAGAAATAAAGACTGCTATTACATATTGCATTTAAATACTATTCTATGATTTTTAAATTTTGACTTATTGAATGGTTAATTTGCATTTTGAATTATTCAATCAAAACTTAAATAAAAAAAATATTAACCATAATAAATTATAAAAAGTTAACAAAAACAACCTTAAGAAAAATACTAATATAACAGAAAAACAATTTGCCCATGTAGATTTAAGTTATTATCCTATTAACACAGACGGCTAAATTTACTACAAAATAAATTTGAGCATGATAGATGAATTATAATAAATTGAGCATAATGATAAATAATTGATATTCTATAATCAGGTACATTTCATTTCTGAAGCAAAACTGAATACATTTTGATAAGTTCTCACTCTCATTTAAGTTCTAACAAGCCAATATAATCTTCCAAATTTTTAATCTTTCAATAAAACCTATGGCTCCCATTAATTTTGAGTTTTTTTTCTTTCAAATTAAAGGAAGCAGTTCACTTTTATACTAATACATATTTTCTCACAAATTTTTCGTAACAATCCATAACGCTTTTTAAGTAATTTCTTACAATTTTTTCTTTAAAAAAACCATGGACTTATTTTTTGAATGTTTAATTTTACTTTACACTTATGCTGGTGTTTAACTTCATAAATATTAAGGAGAAAGGTACTAAAATCTATGCTTTAGATTAAACTGGATATTAAAGATTCAGGAAAACCAAAAGCATCTCTAAGTTTCGATTTAAAAAAAATGATCATTATTTTGAAATAAACTCATTAGAAAGCTTTATCTGGATGGCTTAAAAATTAACATATATATAATAAATAAATTTGTAAATAAATCTTAAGAATATTCACCATCTAGCAACAACAACAATAAAATGCAAAAAAATAAAAATAATCACGCTATGAGATAAATTGTAAATTTTCTTCTGATCTCGTTAGTAGTGACCACCTAATGAGTAAAATATAAGAATTTCCAATTTTGTTATTCTAAACATCATATAATTATGCATTTCAAAGGAGAATTATATTAACGTCTTCAAAAGGCATGGCCTTACTTCATGAACACCACCTTCATGTTGTTGGGCCATCGCCAACAAAATACCATCAAACTTTTCTTCACTCATTTTATCAATTAATAACTTTCATATAAATAAATTTAAACTTCAATAAATGATCACAGAACTACCGCTATTTCAACAATGAATCAATCGAAAACTAGCGTCTTAATTTCAACGTTTATCCCTATGGGATGGGCGAATCCATCACAAACCTTACTTTTCACAGGTAGGGACGTTGAATCGGGAGGGGCAGCAGGGATAACGTTGTCTTTTAAATGTTGAGTTGTAGCTCAACGCTTTTCCCGGTTCAGATGAATCGTTATTCGCTGAGCACGAAGGGAAACGTTGTTTTTTTAGCATGTGAATATGGATTTAGTTTACCCCTCTTTGAATGTCTTTAAAAGATAACTATTTCTTATATTTGGAATTGTTGTTTTGCAGTATTCAAATTTTTTCTTGTGTTGCATTTCGTGACCGGATCATACATAATTGTATTAAATACAAAATGAATGATAAAGTAATGTAGTATTGATATTTAAGTGTCCTAATATGTAAATAAAACAAATCATTATCCATCTCTTTCATGTTGATTTTTTTTTTACATTATATTATTCTTGTGTTTTGTAGTTTTAAGTAAATATATGTTAAATTGTTGTAAAGATAAATTAAGGAATGAAATAACTTATTGAATTTAAATAACCTGATTTATGAGTAGAAGACTTATAACCAAAATTTTATGACTAGGCCATCTTTATTATTTAAAAAGTAAATTAAAGAAACTTGTATATAAATTTAGAAACATAGTTTTATTAAATATTAACTGTAAAAATAACTTCATCTCAAAGTTTATTTCCTACTCTAATCATAGTGTTATAATAGATATGGTAAGTAGGCATATATTGTAATATTCATTGTAAATCAAGTCAAGCATTTATTCAGTAAATAATTTTCTTATATGGATTCTGATTTTATTAATGTTTAATTATTTACTTTGCTATATTATATTGTAAATTTCAAAAATTTTTGTGACTACAAGTTATTCTCCTAACAAATAAAACAGAGTTTTATTACTTAATGGACAAATCTTGTTAATGAATTATAAAAATATGATGAACCTTTTTACTACATGAAATAAAACTATATTTCAATTCATGTTTTATTGGTAATTTTTTATTTGTAACAAATTAATCATATGTAATTTATTACACAATTGTAATTATGCTTAAATATTTGCATTTGATAAAGTGTTTTATTAATTTAATTAGTATTATTTGAAAATAACATTTGAATAACACCTGTTCATAATTTAAAGTTGCAAAGAATTGTATTTTATAATATTTTTTAACATTGAACCATTTAAATTTTCTTATGATAAGTACAAATTTATATTCAGGTACATAAATGTATTAAGATGTAACTTCTACGAATGTATTGGAGGATATATAAGTTTTTTTAATAATGTTTTTCTTTAAATTAAGATTTATTTTTCTAGTTGATAAGGAATCATGTCATGAAGAATTTCATGTTTATATTTGCAGCTTTCTCAGTATATTTCAAAAGATTAATATTATGGTCTTTTTGTTAAAAAGTTGTTCAGAATATTCATAATACAACAGCCTGTTATTGACATTCTGAATATAGTTAAAGAATAAATCTGTTTTTAAAAAATGAAACCACTTTATTTTCCAGTTAATAATTGAAACAGAAGTGATATTAAACTATTCTGCATAATGCGAGTCAATCAATAATGCTTTATTACATTGTCGATAATCAATTGAAATATAGAAAGGTAAAGTAAATTTCCTTTTTGGATGACAACTGTGAATTAAATGTCAAGAAATAAAAAAAATAAAAAAAATGCTAGTACAAAAATGGTATAAAGGAAGGAAAGCCATACTAAAAATGTTCCACATCAGCTTTGAAATTTTAATGTTCTATTTCTATTATCAATTATGTTTCCATTTGTAAACTTTTCCCCCCTTTAAAGCAGATTAATGAAATTTAGTTTCATTCTATTTAATTGCAGATGTCTAAAAATGGGGAAAATTTATTTTATGGTCACCTTACAGTTTAATTACACTAATTTTTTAAAATGTGGCAAAATTAAGGTTTAAAAACTCATACAAGAAAAATAAAACTTGGAGCAAATAAATTATAGTTCAGAAAGAATTATTTTACCTGTTAAATCAGGCAGCAGTTATTATTTTTCATGCTTAAGAATATGAATATAATATCCTGAAAATTCTATAATTAAATAATAAGTTAATGTTGAATGAAGCAATAACACTAGGAAAAATTGAAATATCAAATTCTTATTGGTTTGATGGTATAATTTAAACAAATGTATCAACATATGAAATAAAAATTAAAGAAAATAAATAATACTTAGCACTGTATTACACAATTTTTTTGACTAAATAATACATTAATATCATAACAAGGTAGGTTTTAGAGTGATGAATAATAAAATACATCAATTATCAGTGTTATGCAATTGTAAAATGTTAATAAATGTGTCAGTGAAAATTTCTTTCGGTGACATAAAATCATATTTGCAGCGTTTGGGAATGAAGTAAATGTGCCATCTTACTTTTGTAAATAATTGCAATACTTATTAATTTGAAAAATTTTGGTTGGTTTCATTATGAGAATCGCAAACAAAAAAAAAAAAGGAATAATGTATATATTCCTTATCATGAGAATAGGTTTTATATGATCTGTCAAAAATTTTCTCACCTAAATCTTAATCTTTCTCTTATTAAAATGATAATAAACTTAACACATTACTAAAGTTTTAATGAAATTTTCATGTTTATATTTATCAAATAATATATGAAATCATGATAAAAATAATGACTTTAGCAAGTTCACTTGAATCGCAAAGAAAACTGAAAACTAAATTTAGAAGGGCCTACAGAAGCAAATTGCTTTTTGAGATGTAATCTACTTAACAGACATAGCTCACAAATGGTGTAAAATGTTTAATATGTAATAAAATTCAATGCAGTAAAAAAGCAATATATATTTATTATGGAAACATGTAATCAAACATAAACAAAAAAAATGGATTAACAAATGATGAGGGAATACTATGCAATAATAAAGCATATTATAATATTTTTTATTGTCTGTTCCATTATTTTATTAAGCATTTCATAATATATATATATATATTCATATTTGTCACATCAGGCGACCAGTTTGTTCAACAAGAATATTGGTTGTATTTGTTTTCGGATAAATTGTTTAGATATATGTTTAAATCAATGAGTATCAAATAACTTAACATTAAAATTAGGAAATTAATATAATTAAACATTCTTACTTACTCTGTGTATTGTAATTATAAACTTAATAATGTAAATAACCCTTTCATTCTATTTTCTAAATTTGAAGTACTGTAAATTCACTTTTTTTTATTTGTTTCCTGAAATTGCTGATATTAAGTAGAATATTTCTTTCGACATTCAATAATGGGCAAAAATCATGCGATTAACTACATGAAGAAATAATGAAAACGATTGGGATTTCTGAATAGTAACGTAACTTATTATACGTAAGGAGGAATATACTTTTTAAAAATAAAAATATTCATTCCACAGTTCAATAGGTATAATAAAAAAAAAATTCAATGTGAAATGTGTTTGTTAGTGATGTTTTCCATTATATATAGAGGGAAAACAAATTTCATTTTAAAAAACTAATCCAATCTTAGTAGTAGTATATAAAAATATTAGTCCACTTAAAAAAATATTTGATTATTCTATGAATGGAATCAAGTTATGTATGAAGTGGGAAAAAAATTAAGACTGTTTTTATCCTAGTAATGTGTTAATACAAGTGCAATAATTTTTTACATATTTTACGTATACTTATTATTCAACTTCATTTTTGTTTGTTTTTATGTATTTTAAACTTACATATACATAAAACGGGGGGGG